>JARHVA010002612.1:1480000-1650000 GCA_037957365.1 Torreya grandis
TATTGTTGAAGAATAATGTTATTTTCCCTCACTCCCTAGAAGTCAATATAAATGTTAGTTCATTTTATAATTGAATTAATTTATACTTGTTGTTGGGTTGCTACTACAATCAAGGTTAAAATGGAAATATGATTGAATTAGTTATCCAATGATTTATAAATCAAGGATAAGGTCATATCAAATGGTGCTCATGTTGAGAAAATTTGAGGGGTTGGGTGGGCTAGAAAGAAGGAAGAAGCTATCATTAGGGATATAATAAATTGATAATCCATTCAAGGCATGTTTGGAAATAGGAATATATACTGAGTAATATCAAGAATGTTCTTATATATTTACCCCAATCTATGATGGGTTATGTAAATAGCCTTGGGATACAAGTAAGGGTGTAAAAGTTGATGATGTAGATAATGTATGAATGTGTGTACATATGAGTATATCAACCTAAAAGGTGTGATAACTAGTGTGATTGAATTGGTGTTGTGTATGACACTAGGTGGATGGAAGTTTTATTTTATATGATGGTCATTGCTCTTTACCCTGGCCTTGATTGGGTTAAGCCTTCCTGATTTTGGTTACATTCGGGTAAGCCTCACTAGTTGACCATTGACTTATATGGGTAGGTCAATGGGAGATAAGTGGTAAGGAAGTCACTCTTAGAATAAAGGTAAAATAATGACCAGTATCTTTTGATGGCTTGTATGACAACCCATATCTAGATGCTTGGATCATTATGACCCAGGGAAGACCAAAGGTTTAACTCTAACCTAGAGGGCTAGATTAGGTACAAAGAACTGGTTCACTTGCACAAATTAGTGAATATTTCACTTTCCAATAGTTGGGAGAATGTATTGAGCCTTTGAGGAGGTGAGAATCATGAATGGTGGTGATAACCATTGCTAGTCTCACAGGTAAGACTGGTGTAATTTATTGTTCTGTAAACCAAATATCTAATTTAGTAGTTGAAGAGAGTTTAATGTTGTAATTAAGTAACTAACATGCCTCTTAAAAGTTTTATGGTTGTAAGTGTAGAAATAATGTATCCATAGGTTTGAGATTCTCTTAGTTGGACAAGACCATTCCAAGGAAATTTTACATTTGGGGAACTATGATGGTAAACCTTGGTAAAGATATGATGAACTATTATGTGTATGCAACTATTTTATTTATAGCAATATATTTATATCAATTTGGTTGATTGATTTGTGCCATGATAGAAATATGAAACATAATTAACCTTGTAAGGCATTTTTAGATCTTCTATGGATTGACAAAAACAAGGATTATTCTGTACTTCTTGTGCTCATTTTTAGCACTTATTGTGGATAAGATGTGAGTTTGTATAGCTGTAATTTATTGATAGTTAGGGTAGGTAATGGTAAATTCTTGTTTGTCTTGTGTATTTATACACCCAAATGGTTGTAAAAAATTATGGAATTGTTGAGTATTGTGTCAATGCTTGGGGAACATTATTTTGTTCTAAGTATTGGAATTATAAGCTAAGTCTAGGTAGGGTTTTGGGTTGAAACCTTTGTCATGGTTCACTGAATTACAACCATTGTAACCTAAAAGTGATTAAGTATTATGCATCATAATACTAAGGTGCTAAAAATTCATGTATTTCAGCTGAATTTAGACTTGTTTTCTTATGAACAATTGGCCCTTCAAGTTGGACAAATGAGCCTATGGTTTTATCACTAAAAAAGGCTAGAAATTTTTGAGTGTGTGGATATATTTTGATTCTATGTTGATTTTATTTGAGCATGGGCATATTTCAATCCCATTAGGAGATGGTGATGCCCCTAGTTATGTTTCACATCTATGTGATGATTATTTGATTTTTGGGTTGAGTTTTGGCATCCATGAGGATGTTGTGATTCTCATAGATATATATATACTACATCCATGAGAATGTATTTTGTGATTACAACTATATTTATGGTTGTGAAAGCTATAATTTCTATGATAATGATGTAATATTCCCCTAGAGCCTTAGATAATTTCATCCTTTCCTGAGATTAATTTATGTTAAACAAAACATTGATAGTCAAATTTTGACTTGTTAAGATGAGTCAATTAGAAGGATAATGATAGAGTTTGTTTTTGGAATCATGAAAACACATTTGGTGATCATTGTTGGCTTACATGAGTAGGCCATCTTATGATGATGGAGGTATAATACCATTGGGAGGTCCAAAGATGTAACTTAAGCCTAGAGGGCCCAGTGGGTGAATATGAATTACTTGCTTAGATAAGTGAGGAAGTTCTAGGAATCTCTCATTGTTAGTGGATATCATGAGCCATCTAATCCATAGGTGCAAACTTGTTGGAACTTTACGAGACTCATGAATATAAATTTATGGATTATGATGGAACACACCCTTCCTTGAAAGAAGGTGTTGTTGAATTTTAGATCCTTGAAATTGCATGATATTATATGCTAGATATTTATGCCAACTTGGATGACATTTGGACATCGGGTAGACCTATGAGGACCATGTATCGTTGTACTTCACCTTCTAATGTTTTTAAGTGGTGTGAAGTGAAAACCTTAGCATAACTTACTAAACCTCTGGACCCATGCGTGTGACATAGCAATTCATTCCTTTTATACATGTAAACTGTGGTGTGTTGTGTAAACATTATAGTTTTTATTGATACTATTAATCATGCAAACTTGTAACTTCTTTGTTTTGTGTGAATGCAATTAGTTATGAAAATCCATATTATCCCTTGATATAAGTATTGTCATGTGTATATGATTTGATGTAATATGATCATGAACCACCTTGTGATGTAGTTTTTACTTCTGGAATCAACTTCTATTAACTAAAAGATCTGCTAAGGTATAGTGAATATGTTGTTAGTGTGATCCCACATCACTACTTTAGTATTGAAATTTGATGCAAGTATGAGGTTTAGGGTGAGGATAACACTATATCAATGATGATTAGACTAGGTACGAGCTAGGGAGTAGAGTCTCATATAGGATAAGAACCCATTTATCCCCTTTGCACAAAGTAGCCACCTGATCCATTTGAGTTTTTCACCATAAGTGCCATAGGATGGCCATGGGATCTTTATGCATAATGGAAACCTCTTAGATTGAGTGTCCTTTTAACCACCTCTTTGAGGGGTTTGAACAAACAACCTTATGAAATTTATTTATGTAACCTTGTAAAAAACATTAATTGGTCCTATAAATTGGACTTTTATGAAAAATCTACAAGACTAAGCTTGATGAAATATAAACACATATTTACTTGTAAATTCAAGTTTACTATGAATGAGGTATTGGTTGAATTATAAAAAAATAATGTTCTAGAATGAATGTTTTAATTTAAGGCTTATATTGACTAGTAAGTGCAACCATGTTGTATCCAAGGTATTATTATGTATACTTGAAATTATTATTTTGAAATAGATATTTATGATTGTTTGAGCATGGATAGAATACATGTTGATTTTACTTTGGGGAGCAGTGTTAATTATTGATAAGGTAGATTTTAAATATTTATGTACTTTGTTATACTACCAAGAGGTAAGTGTAGTGAGATGGTGGGATTGTAATCCCTATAACCATCATGTGAGATCACAAAATTTTTAGAGTGAATGCTAAAAGACCTTGGGGTTACATGTGAATTCTTGGTATGGATTCTTTGATGTTAGGTGTGTTTGGTGTAGAAAACTACACTAATGCATGAATGATGAATTTTGAAAGATAAGTAACCATAGTATGGTGGATTTATATTATTGTTGACATTCTATGATGAATGTTACTAGAAGTTATGCATGCATAACACATGTTGTGGGGACCATATTAGTATGGTTTATTTTGATGATTTTCATTTTGGAATGAATGAAAGAATTTATACGTGAAGCATACTTTAGGTGTTGGTAATGCCACATACCTATATGAACATTGTGTTGTTTAAAAATATATAGAATGATATGAAATTATCAATATAGTTAGATTTAACTTAAAAATGTTGTGGGAAGATAACACCCTAATCCAAGTATTTTGTGAAAATTTGTTGAATTGTAATTTTTCAACTGCTATTATGAAATCATAGTTTTATGCACTAATATTTCTTTATAATGAGAGGAAGGCTTGGATAAAAATCATTTCACTATCAAAACTTGTTTATGAGTGAGTAACTAAGATGAAAATTATTTAATATGTTATTTTGAATAACCTAAAAACTATGAGTTTGTGGTTCAAAGAATACTAAAAAATCCTTGTGATTAAATATTGAAATATATAGAACCTAGAATGCCTACTTCAACATGAATTAATTGATTTCCTAGCTACATAGATAATTGTAAATTAGGTGGAAATTCAGTTTTAATACATTAAAAATAGAAGTTCACTAATAATATTACCAAGAAATTAATGTTTGATAAAGGTGCATGCAATACCTCATTTTACTCACCTTGGCCTTAAAAAAGAAAACCAAGTTGAAATAATGGTTTCCTAGCCTAGTTAAAAGGAAGGGCATGGTTGTCCTAGAGGTAGCATATAAAATTTAGAAAGGTAAAGCTATGAATATACTCATGATGTGAGTTTGATTAATCTATGTGTTATACCAAGAAGGTAAGTGCATGACAATATTACTTGTCTTGATAATAGACTACACAATCACATAGTATAAATGACTTTTATTTTAGATGATAATTGATAAAGTTTATCAATTTGGCTATTTCTATTCTTGAGTTATCTATTGATGCTTGTAATGCATAAGCATTTTGTAAAAAGAGTAGTAAAACCTATTTTTGGTTTAGCATTATTTTTGCTTGATAATTTGTCATGAGGATGGATCCCACTTAAGGAGGCAAGGATGTCATGACCTTAAATTTTTGATACTCTTATATGTTTACTTAAACATTATTGTTATTGCTTGCATAGTTGACTGTTATATTTTCTTATCTAGCTAGACTATATTGTTGAATTCCAATGTTGTGATACTTTGACTATTGGTTGATGATATATCATTTTAAAATTTTTGAACATGATGATATACATACTAATTGATGTAATTAATGTTTTATTATAGTTATTTATTACTTTATCTATTATCAATTAGGTATTGATAATGTATATTTGGTGGTTGTAGGCAATGATTTAATGAAGTAGGCTAGATGTTGGCATAGGTACTTGAGGTATTGAAGTGGTTCTTGAGCATTTAGATGAGTTTTGATAGGTATCTATGAGGTTTTGATTTATTCTCTTTCCATTATAAATTTTATCATTTCATTTACGTCATCATAATTTGTCTTCTTGAATTTATTACATCTTATCTTTTATTTCCTTGTTGTACTACTATTTGATTACTACATGTTATTATGGTGTTAGTTGGTTAAGATATTCTCTTTTAAATTTCCCACTTTGAACTTATTCTCTCTCCTTTGTGAACTCCTTGACACCTTGACTTTGTTTAAACTTGCCCTTACTAGGGCTTAAACACCCTCAGGAACTTACCTAGACCTCTCCCCATGACCCCCATGTGGACTATGATCATGGTCACTTGGTGTGTGTTTGATTTGAACCTTATGGCATTAAGACATTTAAATTTGTTATTTTTAATATTGTTAAGTTTTAGATATTTCTAGATTGGGTCATTTATGACCATTGCATTTTTGATGTTGGCACGAGGGTGTCTTGGGAGTTAGATGATGGTATTGAAGGGAGTTTATCTCTCATTGAATTCAATACAAAGTTCATTGGGTTGGGGTATGGGCAAGTTGGATGGAAGGAAAGAAGGAACTTGTAGTGGGTGGATTGGATGTGAGTAGGGGAAAAGATGGAAAAATAAACATAGTTAGTTTTTGGGCTTTGATTTTTGGAATGTGGCTTTTGGCTTCATTTTGCATGGTCAATTTCACTATGCAAAATAAAGTTTATTGAAAACTTGGTTATAGACTCTACTTTCATTATTCTAGGTTTTTATCCACTGCATGATTCAGGTAAGTCTTTTGTGACTATTAGTCTAGTTTTTTTTCTTTGAAAGAAATTATATAAATGTATTTGGATGCTGCATACATAGTCAAGAAGTCATAAGACATCCATATGGGTATCCAACACCTAATGGATATATCGATTATGGATTTTTCATATAAAGTTAAAAGGGGAATGGAGTTCTCCTATTTGGTTTTATATGCATGTGCATTTATATTTTGGACTGGTGAATGATTATTATTTTTTGAAGGTTATCTACAACTTCTATGAAGGGTTTTGTGTGTTCATTTTTTTTCATGAAGATCATGAATGTGTTAAACAAATTCACTATTATTTTCAACCTTATTTTATGCAATTATGTCATCGACCATAATGAATGTGAGGTTTTTAATGTCTATGATTGTGTTATTTTTTTCATTCAAGAAACACACACACACACACACACACACACACACACACACACACACACACACACACACACACACACACACACACACACACACACACACACACACACACACACACACACACACACACACACACACACACACACACACACACACATTCCTATGTATATCTCAAAGTCAGTATATTAATGTTTTTTGTCTTCCTTTTATTTAATCCTATAATTTAATCTAAAGCTTCATCTCATTATGTTTCTTTTCTAGTTTGATTGGCTTATGTCTATTCCTAATTTGGGTCACTGTACCCTATTTTATTGACTGCATACAAGAGTTTTCATTTATGTATGTATGTTGGAATTTAAATTGGGTTATATTTGATTCTTAAAAGGCAAAGTTTTTATATTTTGTTAATGGGTTATTTTGGAACTAAGAATTAACTAGGTTTTTAAGATGAGCTATAAATTTATGTTCTCTTGAA
Source organism: Torreya grandis (assembly GCA_037957365.1). Taxonomy (NCBI): domain Eukaryota; kingdom Viridiplantae; phylum Streptophyta; class Pinopsida; order Cupressales; family Taxaceae; genus Torreya; species Torreya grandis. The sequence continues at coordinate 1,486,836 of JARHVA010002612.1, forward strand.
CAATTTGATTCTTTTATAAATATATGTTTGTGGTTTTAAATGGGAGATCTTTTATGTGTTTACATTGAATGACACAATTATGTTTATGGCTGGGTTATGGTTTTATGATAGAATTCTTATGTGGTTTATACACTTTTGAACCCCATTGGGATATAGAAAAATTTATTGGAATCACTAATTCATAACAAGTGTTTTTGACTTGTAAAATAAGAGCATTATTGAGGTTTTCTATTTTGTTAAAAAATGTTTAAATTGATTATATCAATTCTTGACTTAATCAATTTATAGCTATGATGGTTTCTTGAATCATTGAATTATTATTGTGGAGATTTAGGTTATGGCTGGAAGTCATGATGAAGGCTTTGATTGGTCTATATGTGTTTATTTTTTTAACTTGATGAATTATTGGAATGTGGATTTGGTTAAGTATAACTTGTTTTGAGTTATATGTTTTTCAATCCATATCTTATTATTTGATGGTTGATTTTAATTTTGTTGTTAAATCATTCATAAACAAGGCTTAAATAGATAATTTGTAGGGTGTCCTTTTGATCATGGGATATGGATTGGTAGCTAAGATATTTATAGGATAACCATATACTTAGAGGTTTTCTAAGTTAGTGTTATCAAATGTTATGAACATAAATTTCATTTTTAAATACATAGCTATAACCTTCGAGCATTCTACAATGGATTATACCCACTTCCAATTTATAACAATGTCATCCTTGGCTATTTCTATCTCATCTTGGGATGGTGATTGATGGTCACTTACCTATTTTACTATCTATTTTATGTTGAGTTATCCAATGGTTTAAGAATATTACTTACTCAGAATCCCTTCTTAACCCCAATTTTTGAAACCACCATCCAATTAATGGATGGGGTGGTAAGGGCCATCAATTGTTGGGATCATAGGGTTGGTTGGGAGGGTTTGTTTGATTATATCACATGCTACTTGCACTCCTAGATGATCTTAGAGATAGGCATGATGTAATTGGTAACAATTTATTAAATGTTTTTGATTTGATTCTTAACTTACCTATTTATCACTTTCATATAGTATGATTCATGAATGCAGTTATAATCTAGTTTCATTATAATATTGGTTTAGTTATACTTAGTGATTATGGTATGATAAACTTGTATTTAAAAATGGATCATGCTGGAAAAAGAGGCAAAAGGCTTACAATGCTGAGATATGGTAAGATGCTAAAGTTCACTTACATTTTATAAATGTGATCCGTTACATATACTTAGGTTTCTAGACTACATGTAATTATTGGTACTAATTCTATATTAGTACACTACATTGTAATTATTATCATGGAAATAATTTGTAGTTGATCTTATGCATATTTTAGCATATCAATTATTTCTTGTGTATTTTTATAGAACATTTACTTAGTTATTGACATGAGTAATATGTGGTAAATTTGAATAGAGATTTACTTATATAAATATATCACTTATTCTTGGTGTTTTAAGCATACTTAAGTTGTTGGCTTAAATTATGAAAAAGTTAGAATCTTGACTTAAAGGGATAATCTATTTCCTTTTTAGTATATATATATATATATATATATATATATATATATATATATATTTATGGTTCTCTTGATACATCATCTAACTCTCTCTCTCTCTCTCTCTCTCTATATATATATATATATATGATTCTCTTCATACATCATCTAACTCATGAGAGATCATGAATATATATATAAATCTTATTTTAGTTGGTTTCAACGTGTATATGTAATATAGAAACAAGATCAGTTAACTTTTGATGCTAGCTTATGATGGAAACATGAATGGAAATCTTATTTCATACCCTAGGTCTTATAAGGTAATGTAGAAAGGTATGTGCATTTATTGTTAATTAATATAATTTTTGTTTATTTCTTTTCTTAGTTTTAGCCTTAGTTACATTGCTAGAATTAATGAAAATTTGAGTTTAATTCTAAACAAAGGGCTACCTAGTATATAGACAAGTTGAACTTAAATTCTTGAATGAATTGTCAACTTGTAAATGAGGAAAGTTATCTTAAATTAATTATTTTGTGAAATATAATTTGATAAGTGATGCATTATTCCATGCTTAATGATTATACAAAATAAATGATGGTTGAAAGTATACATACATTGGAATTCATTCTTATGGGTTGAGTTTGCATATGGTTTTCCTTGTTGTTGACCATAAATGAATGTATGTTGTTGTGTCATGACATGTTAAAATATTTATTTTGAAAGAGTTTATTAAATGGAACATTTTATTTGGGTTCCACTCAATTTATACTTGGCTAAAAATTCTTGTTTGAATAAGATACTTGCTGATTGCATGAATCTTATGCATATTTATCTCATGTGAAATTTTTTGATGCTTATATACTTCCTATACTTTCACATTGGAACCTGATATTATGCATGCATATTTTATAATTGTTCATATTGGAAACATATTATGAAGCAGTGGTTTCTCATGCTTTGGAAAGATGTTTTATGAAGTTGGGTTGCTTCTTTAATAAATTACCTATTATAAGAGAGGCTAATAAATTATCTATTTATTTATTCTTGATAAGTTTTGATAAGTAAATGTATGGATGGAAAATAATTAAGAAAGTGGGAAAGTTGCATATACTGAATATGTTTCACTTACATTAAATCTAATGGTTGATTGAATAATAAATGTTAAAGGGATATATACCTAGCTGTAATATACTCTTATTTACATTAATTCCTCCTCTTTTGATCATAAACACATTGGATATTCAAAAATGAAATATTTTTTGCATTAACTCACTTATGGGACACCATTATATCTTATTTGATAAATAATGAAGTTGATCATAATTTTATCATTGTTCATTTATTTAGATAACTGTATTCATGCTCAGTAATTGGGAAACTTGTGAACTTAAATACATATGTTGGCTATGGTGTAGTAACCCTAAGCCATGAGGAAGTTGACAACCTCGATTGGTATCACTTGAATAATTTATTATGTTCCTTTATTTTTTATTATTGTTTATGGGAATTTAGCATAATATGCATGTGTTTAGATTAATGGCTAGTTGCTACATATGATTAGCATGCCATATATCATACTTTATTTTCAAGTATTAGAATATTATATCTTGTTCTCATTTTATATAAATATTATAAAAAAATGATAAATTAGGGTGTATAAGTTTATATTCTCTATTTATGCGTATGCGAATATGATGATTGAGTATCACTTGCTTTAGCAAGCAAGGTGTTGGGCATGACACACAATCCTAAAGTATACTCTATTGGAAATTCTTAATTTTTTGTTTGGGGTTGTTTCAAATATTTAAACCTAAAATGTTACTTCATATAAGTTTCACTTCTTACACTAAACTCTTTACATTAATAAAATTCTCATTATAATTTATTTTATTTAGATGATTTTTATAGGAGGACTATTTAGCTACAAGTTCACGTGATAATTTTTTTTAGTGAAACATATCATTTTATATTTTTCCCATTACCCCTATTTTATCTTATAAAAACAATCTCAAAATCAACATAAAATGTGAATCTTATCTCAATTTTTATGGGTAATGTACACCTAGTTCCTATAAATCTTCCTAAAATCTTAGATACTCTAGCCTATATCCTAGTCTATAAGTTTTCCATGGCATAATCCTATTTTTAGTTCCCTCTAAGAAAAACACTAACATGTTATAACTAGCCTAACTTATCCACTTACTTTGGTCTTGATTATGAGCCCTTGCATGTTATTGGTTAAATGGGGCCAAGCTTCAAAATGAAACTATACAAAGTCAAGCTTAAAAAATCAATAGGAAACTCTACATATTTCACCCTCTACTAATACTTGGTGACAAGCCCTCACATATTACTAGTGGCATGGGGTTAACATTTGGAGGAGATGACATTACTCTCATTAATTTAGTCTCTATTGATGAACCCATGCATCTTCCTAGTTTCATGAGGCTAAGTGTAGGGGGTGACAAAATTATTAAAAAAAATAAAAATAAAAAAATAAAATAAAAAATCAATGTAATAGCATCCAAAAGTAATAAAAACCAAAATAATCTTGCTTAGATGTATATGCTAAAATAAGGAACTTACCCTCTTACTAGTTTTGCTTTGGTTATCCATCTATTGATCTAAGTCTAGATAGAGACAATAAAATATTTTATAAGAACAAAAGGAAGTATAACTATCCCATATTCCATAAGTATTAGGTCTAAGACTATTATTCCTTGTCAAATTTTCAATGAGTAATTTTTTTATATTTTCATCATTTTTCATATCCTATATTCCCTTCATTCCCTACTGCAAGCTGAGTGTCACTTATCACATAGATGAACTAACTTGATCATATTTTATAAAATATATATATTGAATTCATATTTTTTCAATAGTTATATATTACATTTGAAAAAATTATTTTATAACATTCAAATATAAGCACATCCATGGAATTTATCACAAAGAGAGATCTATAACATTTCATTACTTTTATAGACATATAAGATGCATAAATTAATACTCAGACATCAAAAAAATTCAATAATATGATAGAAATATATCTGAATCTAAAAATGGATCATATATATAAACAACATAATGTTTTCATACATCAAGTTTTTTGTATATTGTCTCCACACTATGAGGGCAAATGTGGCTGAAATCCCAAAATTTCAAAACAATAGTAGACATATCCATGCCTCTATAAACCTCTTAAAGGAAAGTATCCAAGGATCCTAATTATGTTCCATTGAGAACCACTAGATGTAGAGTGGTGATAAATCCTACTTCTACACTAGTTCCTCCTATAACTAGTCCTATCTTGAGAGGCCTCCCTTCTTACATTTTTACTACTAGAAAAATCATGCTTGCCTCTCGAAGCAAAAAAGGTTGTTCAAGGTCATTGTTTGAGCCTACAACCCTGATGTCTTTGAATTTAGACCAATACTATTAAACCTATATCAAATAAGCTACTATGATCCATGATAAGTAGGGGAAAAAATATAGTGTTGACCCACACTAATAGGTAGACCCAATTCTAAGAGAAGTTTCTCCCTAATAAAGATAGAAGCAATGGAGAAAAAATCCACAACATAATATCAGATCAACCTCCACCACTCTATCATATAATATGAAACACATTCACACATGAAAATAGATTGTAAATTTAGTCATAGATTAAACCAATAAATTATTCAAACTAGCTAAAGCTTTAATAAAAATGTAACTATCACTTTGGCTTTCCTAGATCCCCCTCATGCTAATCATGGTCAAATTCCTATTTTGAGATCATATCCACCTCCTCTTCCTATATTTAAGTATTATATCTTATGGGATATTACTTTCCTCTCCCCTTGATCCTTTGTTTGATCCCTCTCTTTCAACCACTACAGGATGCTTTTGATATGGATGCTTCTTTTGTTGGTCTCCACATGGTGTCCCCTATGCCACCTGGGCCATGATTATGGGAACCCAACATACTCCTACTATTATTTATGGATGATGCATAGACATTCCTATGGCTCCTAGGATTTGTCATCCTCTTCCTCTTGTCATACCAATAGCTAATATGGTGATAGGAGTACCTAGTCTAAATGGATATCAACCCAACCTCCCAAGCCATGCTTATGTAACATCCCTCTCTCCCATACAAAAAACCTTGGGCATGGGGAGATTTTCTAGTTAATTTAGACCAAACTAATGTGACACCTAATCTACCAAATTTTCCTCGGCTTGACCTCAATTATCATGCACCTAGTGTGCACACTTGTAGGCCATAAGAATGATGGACTCATCACCCCACTAACCTGCCATGCCATGATATGGTTGGGTAATCATGTCTCACACTAGGAAAGTGAAAAAAATGATTTATCATATAATTACACCATATATATCCATTTATAATCCTTGATGGCTCCTATATCTCCAATAAAAATACCCCTCTAATAGGAAACCTTGTGCTCATACACCCAACACATGATGAAAGTTGGTTGGCTGATAGAAAGAGATCCTACTATCCAAATATGGTATAAGTTTATGTAGGTATATGAGAGCCCATGTTATTCCCAAGTAAACCTACAATTATTCTCCTCAATACTTCACATGATCAGTGCCCAATTGTATATGAGATTGTCTGTCCCCTTGTCCCTTACCAACCACAAGGCCAATATGCCAATGATCACCTTGAAAATGTTGGGGGATCATTTCCCTCTTAGTTCCTACTAGCCCAACACTCATTTTGACTTCATACACATCATCAAAGTACTCAATGCACACCTGGGCCTTTACTTTGATAGTGGTGTTTCTCAGTGTCATTATTCTCTCTATAACCATCAAACCTATAATCTTATATACATCAACTAGAGTAAGGGTCCACTCCCTTGAATCTTATAAGAACGAGGAAAGGTTGAATTCAATATCCCATTTTGTGACTTGGTCACATAATATCCTACTCACTAGGGAAATTATCCCTACCTATGCAACCCTCTAAATCCCTACCTGATTAAGAATGGAAGCCTCCCCCACTTTTAATAATTGGATGACCCTAGGGATCCACTCTTTCTCTCTAGCTCTGCTCCCCCACTGTAATATAAAAATTGAGATATATATTAGTCAAAATTACTTAAAATTCACTCTATCCTCTTCCATGGTAAAATATCCACTATGTGTAGGTGGAAGTTTTAGAACCATCATTGCCATTGTGAAAAATTTGGTCTTTGAATACTAATAGTTACAAAATCATCACATTAGTAGTGTCAATTTCAAGGTGATCACATGACTAATGGTGAAAAATCAAAACCACTAGCTTGCAATGTAGACCAATAGCTATATAATCATACATTTATAGCTATCACAATAGTTACGAGAGAGATGGTGTAAAATCATAAGTATTTATCCACAAATACCAAGGTTCTAAGCCACACCAATGGTTTTTACTACCATGCTAAAAATTAAAGAGCCTAAATATACACATAATCATTAAAAAAACTCAAAAAAGCTATTTTATAACATATACACTACCAAAAAAACACTAAAACTTGAAGTTTTTAATTTCACTAATCATAAGTTCTTTTAAGTAAAATTTTAAACATAGGTTTTTTCACAACAGTCAACATTAGTCACTTGTGCCTTTACCTCACCTGGTAGCACTGGTAATCCTTCCATTCTTTCCTTTGAATCATCAAATTGGATTTATTCTCATGCAATTCCATCATAATAAATCCAAATCTCAAAATAAAATAGATTGCATGCACACATAATTTCCAAATTAGATTTTTTTTAAATTTATAGTTCAATATTTTATTATTTTATTGGAAAAGTCTTTCCTACTGGTGTTTTTTCATATATTTTGGTAAACTTGAGAGATTTTTATTCATGAAATAATGCAATAAATATCGAACACTAAAAACATTGTATTTTATTTATTGTAATTTTGTTACAAAACATGTGTTTCTATGTTTTAAGATTACAGGTTGATGCATATTAATTCAACACCAAGATTAGTCTCCCAATGCAATAATTCAAGTAGTATTTTCATCCCTACATAAGTGTTAAGTAATGTTTGTCCATGTTTTGATTAATTATCACATTTTATACTTCAATTTTAATATTGTAATTGATTCCCATTTTTTCTTTCAAGTCACAAAGGTGTCTCAACTAACTTAATTATGTCACACTAGTAAGTAAGATGAGTTATCTAACCCTCATTTTCATTTTAAATGTGCCATTACTTAGGTAAAATGTCATCACGACCTCATGGTATGGAAACTCCTTGAGGGGGAAATTTTTATGCACCAAAATTTATCATAGTACAAAATTTTATTATATTCAATGATGATGTAAGGACCTCTATAAAAATAAAAATTCTAAAACTTGGTATTTATATCATTTTTATTGTTTTCCTCTCTATAAGCCTTGCCAAAATGTCAAATTTTCAAACTTTAAGCTCAACCCTTGCAGACATGGGGTTTTAAATTGGCATGGTGACCACCACAAATTTTTTTATGAATGTCATGACAATTGTGTAAACACTCCCTATATATAGTAGTCGTTACACCGCAATTGAATTATTTTTGAAAATAACTCTCATGGCATGCATTTCAATATGGTTTTCATGTTTAACCTTATGTTTTTTCATTTAATTTTCTGAACATGACTCCCTAATTTTCCAATTCACTCCAAGCCATGTCTAAATTTTTTGAGCTAACTCTATGTTAACTCCAACAATATCCCAAACATCTCTTGTTAAATCCCACATGTAACATCCTCTCACCTCTTAAAAATAACACCTTTTACCTTGAAATTTAGATCTAAAAACTTCATTGAGAGTTAAGTATACATGTTTTAATAAAGCTATAGTTTTCCTTCTATAGTTTCCTTTATAAATTAACCTATATCCCACAACAACCTTTTGGTAATCATAAAAAATTGGAAGAATAAAGTCACAAAATTTTAGCACAAGAATATGTTATTTGTGAGAACCAACCATATTATATCTTTATATTTTCTTTGATTTTTTTTTGTTATTCCATTGCCTCTTGTGTTCCTTTTACTAGAGAAATCCTGGGTCATCATTGAGAAATAGATAAGGATATAACAACATGAGGATCAATTAGTTTAATTTATAAATCAATTTATTATTACCCACCTATCCTTTACTTTAGTTAGGTCTCTCTCTCTCTCTCTCTCTCTCTCTCTCTCTCTCTCTCTCTCTCTCTCTCTCTCTCTCTCTCTCTCTCTCTCTCTCTCTCTCTCTCTCTCTCTCTCTCTCTCTCTAGATCCAAAAACTTCATTGAGAGTTAAGTATACATGTTTTAAGAAAGCTATAGTTTTCCTTCTATAGTTTCATTTATAAATTAACCTATATCCCACAACAACCTTTTGGTCATCATAAAAAATTGGAAGAATAAAGTCACAAAATTTTAGCACAAGAATATGTTATTTGTGAGAACCAACCATATTATATCTTTATATTTTATTTGATTTATTTTTGTTATTCCATTGCCTCTTGTGTTCCTTTTACTAGAGAATTCTTGGGTCATCATTGAGCAACAGATAAGGATATAACAACATGAGGATCAATTAGTTTAATTTATAAATAAATTTATTATTACCCACAATATGCTCTCTCTCTCTCTCTCTCACACACACACACACACACACACACACACACACACACACACACACACACACACACACACACACACACACACACACACAGAGACACACACACACAGACACACACACACACACACACACACACACACACACACACACACACACACACACACACACACACACACACACACACACACACACACACACACACACTTTCATTGTACAAAATTATTTATCTTAATTATTTTAGTTTGAATATTAGAAATTATAACATAAAAATACAAAAAGAAACTATTGTTCATAATCTTTTGCAATAGGAATCATTCAATGTTTCATAATCTCACTTGCATAGAGAAAATATGAAAGCACACAATATTTCATGTTAGTTTTAGAGTTATATAATCAAAAATTTGTTTCATTACGAAATTCTTTTAGTTTAGTTTTTATTCTTACAACACACATACTCTCAGACACAACAAATTACAATATTTACATCCACTTGCACACAAAATTTAGAAAATCAAAAGAAAAGAATTGCATTTTAAGAAAATTCTTCAATATTTATGCAATTTATAAAATCAAAATCATTATAAAAATAATTTTATTTTTATACTATGATTAGTTTCATTCAAATTAAATATCTAAAGTATAAAAAATTGTATTTAATTTGAATTTTCAAAATTTAGAAATCTTATTGCATGCACGTAAATATGAAACTATAGGTTTAATTTTCATTCACACATATACAATTTAGATAATTATTTAATATTTTATTGCATTCATTAAAAAAATATAAAAATAATACATTCATTTACAACAAGAATAATTAAATTTATACACTTTAGGAAACCATACAATTAGGAAAAATCAACATTCACATAATTTAGTTTTAATTTTAGGTTCTCTAGAATTGTTATATATTATAATGAGAATAGAAAAAGATTTAATTTATTTAATTTCAACACCTTTATTTTTAGTATTAATTTAGTTTATTTAATCATTACAAAACCTTCCATTTTCAAACAAACAAAAAAATCTTATTGAACAAAGCATTCAATCATTTGCATTTTAAAATCAACAAGTGCATACCTTTGGAAAATAATAAAAACAACCAAAAAACTATTATAAAACACAAAAAATAAAATAAAAAATAAAAAACACTCCAAAATTTCAAAATATGATGTTTTCCTCACCTTTAGATGATGCTTCTTGAATAAATACATTTACACATAACATGAACATTTCCTCAAGTACCAGCATTAATATAAACACACAACATCCAAAGTGATATAGTATTTGAGATTAGGATGGAAGTATTTTGGTCCAAACCTTTACCCAAATCTCATCATTAACTAGCTAATTTCTCTAGATGTGCAAATTAGGTTTTTTAAATCCTAATTAGCTAGACAAATTCACCTCTTAACTTGACAAGACCACAACCTCCAAATTTGAAACTATTATTTGATACTCAAGTATAGCCTCATATAATTTCATTTGATTCATGGATGACATTTTATAGTCAATAATAACCTATTATAGCCTATAAAATACCTTAAGTAATCCATCCTCACTTTTACCCATTTAGAGAACATAATATAGACCAAGAGATATGCCACCTAGTTATTTTGATTTCATATACTTTTGGGATATTATTAGAACATATTTTTCTAACCTGAATGATAAATTTGATGCATCTGATCTATTTTGGTATATCTCAAACATCCATTAACACCAATTGACCAAAACCTTATACAAGTAGTTCATCCAAATCAACCTACCCTTTTGGCCCTTACACATTAGTCTATTTAGTGACCCCAACCATCTCAAGCAAACCAACCAGATCAATAACAAAACAATCATATTAATTCTCTTTGATATTATCTTCTTGACGTCAAGAGCCACATGCACAAAACCTAAACCTATTTAGTCTCATTTTTTCACTTTAGATTTAACACTGTACTAAATTAACACATGTTAGAAGGGGAGTAATGCATATGGGTTTTTATATAAAAATGATATATTATACATCATATTCCATATATTATTGTGATGTATCATTTATTTTGATTTTGATTTTATTATATTATATTTTTAATTTATATTTTACATTTAATAATTTTATTTATTTTTTATAAATGGGGGAATCGATATATGAAACTGACCTAAAACCATGAGATGAAGGGTTTGAGGCTATTTCACGTCAAGATTAAAGACCAAATAGATCTACCACTATATCCCTTAGTTATATGTGAATGTCTCACTTCACATGCAATGGGTAAAATGGGACTCAAACTCATGAGTAAGGATTTAACACACACTTCCAAATCCATTAAGCCAAGCCATAAAGGAAATAATTTTATTAATTTTAATTTCAGATTAAATTATATTTAAAAATAATTGAAGTAGATTAAAAATAAAAAAATTATAAGAACCATAAAAAGTAATTTCCTTTCATTATGATAAAATAATCAATATATTGACATTGTCAAATTCACCTTAAGGTGTGTATAGTAATTTACATATTTTTTAATGCATATTAAGTATAAAATTAATAAAAATTAAATTATACATGATTAAAAAAATACAAGGTGATAAAATTTTGTAGATATTGATATTTGGTAAAAACATAGTTTCATAGTACATTTTTATTAGTTTTGCACATATAGACCTTTTTGATAGAGAGTAAGACATCTAGTGGTGTGGCCTTATGTGGACCCTTTCGGTCCATGTCACTTTATTGATATTACATTATCATTATTATCCTTTTATATTACAAAACATACATGTATGCAATGTGATTTAGTGATCCCTTCAATTTTTTTGATTATTTATGTGTTTTTATTCCCTAGACACTACCCATGGTTTAGGACTTTAACATTGACAATAGTGTCCAATGTCAATGGTAGTGTCCAACCTTATCATTTTTTTTTTCATAATTTTCAATTTGTGATTGATTATTTATCCCTATATGTTTATTCTATTGTTGGATTTTTTATATCACTAGACTCTAACTCAAAATTAAGAGGTTTCTTATATATACAAATCTATGTTATAATTCATAACACTATTGACATATCATTTGACATGACTCACTAAAATTAGTATTTTAAGGTATAAAAATCCTATTTAACCTCTCTTGAAAGGATCCCCATGAGGTGGGTCTCCCTAAGGTCATTGTATGTTAGGTCATGGTGTACTAATTTCACTCAGTTGGTTGTCATGGATTGTTCTGATCAAGGGGCCTTCTAGTGTAAATTCCAAACTTCATTTTAACAAGGTGTGGGTGTTTGAAAAACTTGATAGGTATTTCTAGTTTTATGCTTCATTAACATGGGTTTCAAATGTGTTTCAAAACATAATACAAATTTTTAGTTTTAAATGTTTCCTAGGGATTTAAATTTAACCTTTAGGGTTTGTTTAAAATGTGAGTGTGTCTGATTTAAAATGTTCATTCATTTAATTGACCATGTATTATACATTAAATATAAATTCATAGATAAAATACTTGAAAAACAATAAAATTATAACAATAGATTGCATTCAAAAGGTTTTCTAGACTATCATATTTATAAAAAAATTATACAAGAGGGAAAAGGGAGAAAGAAAAGGCTACAATAATGAAGATAGATTTGAGCCTTTTGATCAAATAAAATCTATGAATCAATCTCACATGTGACCAACATGTGTAAAATAACATATAGAGCTTATGCAATATTCTGAGGGTGAAAATGTATTGAAAGGTATAACACAACCACCATATATATGTACATATTATGAATAAACTTCTAAATGCTTATAGTTAATCCAAATATAATCATTTTGACAATATAAATTGAGTCCACCAAGATCAATCAGTTAAAAATATACCACTGTAATTATAGGAGAGGAAATGATAGAGAGATTAATCTACTAAAATAGGAAATTACATGGAAAATTAAAGAGATTGGCTTTATAATCTATTTAGGGAGAAGAAAATACAACCCTTTTATAATGAAAATCAATAAATATATAGGAAATATAGTAGTACAAGGGGAGGATTTTACCTAAAAAATCTCAACCACCACCATCAATTCTCACGCCTTTTCCTCTCCATTCTCCTCTTTTCCATGCCACTTTTACTATTCACCACCTAGACAAGACCAAAAACAAGTTACCTTTTTGAATGAAAAGCTTTTGGGTCATTCAAGTGAAATTTATCAAGACAAAAATGGAATAGGGTTAATATAAAGGTTATAAATAAAAATGGACACAACTTTAAAAATATTAATTACAAAGAGCTATTGTAATGATTCTTTCAGATGAATGACTTGGTAAAGACTGATAAGAAAGGCTTCCCACAAGCATATCTCCTATGCTATTGGCCTAACATTTGTCTTCAAGTTATGTGATAAATGACACTTGAAGGTAAATAATCTTATATTTTCTCACCACTTTCTACTATTGAATAATTTTATTGGCTACAAAATTACTCTACCTTTCTTTCTACTTAAGTCCCTCAAAATCACTATTTTGCAGTATCAAGTGAATGAATCCAACCCTATCCTCTACCAAGGGTTGATACTTATCCTTGTTAAGAATGACCAAGCCCTACATGGTTGGGAGGTTCCACCTCAGGGATCCTCTTTCAAGGAGGACTCCTTGATACAGGATCCCACCTTGGGATCCCACCAACCCTTTCAATGCACCCCCCTAGCTAGTATTTCAAAGTGCCCTCTTGATGACTTGCCCCTTAAGTTATTCATTAAATAAACCTAATATGATATTAATTGAAGTGGGTACCCCAATGTAGAGTGATAATAAAGGGATAGCCATTCTGATTGATGAGATGAAAAGAAACAAATTGTACATGGAGAAATTTAATTCTAAGGTTCAACAAGCAAGGATGGCCCTTGCCAAACTCATTCAGGACTAGAACTGTTTACAAAGATGGACCAAGTCCATGATTTAGTATACCCAAATATCTTAGTCCCCTATCATTATGTCTCCTAAAGCATTGAGATCCACCCTCTAGATTCCACCATGGGGGTCCCCCTAAAGTAGTCTCCCTTATAGGTAAAAGGACAAAAGTGAACCCATACGATCTTCCCTAGCGAAGCTATTGAAGGTCCTAGGAGCCCCACTAAAGTAAAGGTTTCTAAGGTAAAAAAAAACATCCTAGTGAAGAATCATAAAGATGCTAAATACTCATTAGAGGGACTTTACTCCTAAGTTTCTTTTTGGTTTTCTATTTTTTTTGGCTCTTAGTTTAGTTCTATAGTTATTTGTTATTTTGGTTGTTCAAACTTTTATTAGCCTATTTAAACTTTTTGTAATATACTTTGGTGGTTTTATGATCCCTATAAAACCTAGTTTTTATCATATCAAATAAAAAATATTAATTACAGAAAAAATGTCTGCATTAAAACTATATTTATAACACATTAAATGGTTTTAATATTTGAGCACTGAGTCAAAATATATGGCCATTTTAGTGACCCCCTATCTAACTGATGAGGATTAGAGTCATTCAATTCAAGCCTTAGGTTATAAGGGATGTAATTTAGCCCTAAGACTCCCCTAAGAATCTAGGAGCTGAAATGTATCCCTTAGACTCTAATGGCTACAATTCAGCCCTTATAATATGAGGGCTACAGAATAAAGGTAAAACTTAGCCAAGTTCAAAGGGGAGGGAGGAACATCAATTTAAAGCCAAGAGTTATATTCAATAATATGGTACATAGATGAAATTTCCATGATGGATGGGTTTTAAGAGGGAAAAATGAAATGTAAATTGATATGAAACCCTTAGATCACATGATAGAATTGATCAAGCCACATGCATGTTATGAGATTAAACAATTATAAAAAGAAGGTCAAAATTACATTTTTAGACAAAGTGTTATTTATAATAATTTATCACATAGAGTTGGTATACACAATGGAGGGGTTTTAAAAGGCCAAAATGAAATGAAAATAAATATGAACCCTTGGTATGACTTGATAGAGTTAGGCAAGCTAAATCTTCAAGGGTAAATTGAAATGTCAAGACTTCTTTTTCACGCTTAGTGTATTATATTAATTTTTATTGCATGTACGTTGTGTATCCAAATAAGATGGTTAAAAGACATTATTTGGCATGAAAATAGAGGTATAAAACCAAGGAAAATTGATAATATTGAGACCAACAAGTCATGTATCCAAGAAAAAGTGAACCAAAAATAAAAAAGAGGTTCTCTAATTTTGAAAGAAGTAGGGTGTGTTGAGTAAGAAATAAAAAATGGTAGCTCTACTAGAAAATAGCCTTGAGTATTTTGGAATGATATAAATGTGTCTATAAATACAAAATATCTAACCTATACTACACATGAAACATGAGTAGATTCAAGAGAGGATAAGATGGGAGTAACTAAATGATCAAATATGACTATCATTAAAATGTGTAAGGACTAAATAATAGGGATTTAATCATTGGGATACTGAATCCCACCTTGGAAAGACTTGCCTATAATTTAATCTAATTCCAACTGAGTGTCTGTAACCCTAATGGAGTTATCTCTAATCCCACTCAAGACCTTGCTTTACTACTAGCTAGTTGTCCATAGCCCTGATAGAGGTTTCCTGAATCACCTAGAATTGAAATTTTTTACAAATTGGTGTTTCTTTTCTTTTCTTAGCATCTCAATTCTAGGTTGGGGACCACTTTGGAAATTAAAAGGTAAAACTATATATTTTAAACCATATATTTTTATTATAGTAGGTTCACCCAAGAAAACCCAAATACCATTAAGATGTGATTTTTTTACTTGGTCTCAAGAAAATGTATTCATGGATTGAATAATTAACCCAAAATTAACCCAATGCAAACATATTAAAAATTCACACGATAGCTTAATATTTATAAATTGATTCAAAAATATAATATAATTCCAAAAACTACTTATAATACTTACACACTAGAATGTCATTTGTGTCACTTATCTATAAGCTTTATATTCTCCATTATTTGATAAATAGGGTAACCTACATGGGAAAATATATGGGCCTAGATAAAAAGAGACAAGCTATGAGGCCAACAACCAAATTTCTCAATTTTTTTTTAAAATTTAAAACTAATGTTTTTGTGTAAAGAATATCAATAAATAGTATAATTTTTGATCCAATATAATTTGAGGAAAAATATGGAGAATATCAATGTAGTCAAAATAATGAAAAATAATGATAAATATTAGTGTAGCCAAATTATCATAACTATCATTATTTTTGCCCCAGCTGCGACACTAAGCCACGACAGCACCCTTCTCAGTGAAAAAATGGTCGAGGCCGCCTCATCAAAATCATTGTCAATGAGTCAAAGCTGGTTGATGATCTCAGTGGGAGCAAGCTGGCCATGCTGGTAGAAGTGGTGCCATTTTTTTGGGAGTACAATGTGTGACGTGCAGGCACTTTTCAATGCAGAGGTCTATGAGGCCAAGTTGCGCATGGATGGTGACAAACCCTATGTGTTAGATAATTCAAACTATTTTGAGACAATGATTAAGGATCCCAGGGCTGCGAGTAGTGTAATTTTAGGGTTTGAGGGTGTGGTGCAGCATGGCCTTTTTATCGACATGGCTACAGCTGTCATTATTGTTAGATCTGACAGTGTCTCTGTCAAATCAAAGTGACAAAAAAACATAATTTAGTATATGATTATATTCATATAGAAAAATAAAACAAATCAAAATTCTCATTTTTATCAAACTTCTTATATTCAAATTGAGACTAAAAATATGGTTCAAATTTTGTATTCATGTAATGTAATTTTTATTCTAAAATCTGTTTTGTGGATAGCTATAAAAAAATTAATGTTTTGATTGGTATTATATTTGTGTGAAACTAGATTTGATATTAAAATAAATTTATTATAATTCATAATTTTTATATGTACTTTGGTTGAATTTTCCTAAAATTAAAGAATATAAAATGATTTTAAATGTAGTTTATCTTTTTGGGTTGTCTATGCAAGTGTGAATTAGAATTGTATGTGAATATATGTGTACTAGAAGCTAAAAATAAGAGAGATTGTTGGCTATAAATTAAAGAGAGATTCTACCTATATATTTATAATTTAACATTAAAACTATTATTCTTTCATATTTGATTTATATGAATATAACTACAAATAATTAAATAATTTTTCAATGCAAAGAGAGTGAAAGATGAAATATTTTTATATATTTTTCTTTATGAGGTTTTTGTGTGTAAACTAATATAATAAAAAAATAATTTAATATAATAAATAAATTATTAATAATAAATAAACTAATTTTTCTAACCTAATCAAAGCAAAGGATAGCTAGACATGATGATAATTATGAGATCAATTAATCCTTAGGATATTAGCTTTGTTTTTTTTTATAATTTAAATTGGGAAATTATATATTAATAATAATCATAAAATATTATGAAGACACAATCATAAATTAAATAATGAGAAAGTTTGACAATGGTTGGTTACTCACAAATAAATAAGTACATTGTTGCAATATCATGGGTTTCTTCCTCCAAATTGGGTGGGTGCCCATAATATTAATATAAATTTGGGTTGAATTATTAAAAATCTACATAAGGTAGAATAAAATTATCTAAAACCTATGTGCTCAAATATTAATGGAACTTATAGATCTAAAAATAAAGAAACAGGTCACATGTGGGAGTTAAATAAAGCTTGAGTGAGTTATTTTCAGAGTTAACTTGAAGGTATATAAAATTTACTTGAACACTTTAACATTACGAAGGTAGGTGTAATAAATATATATCATATATTTATTACAACTCAATATATTAGGTGTAATATATTAGAACTCAATGTGCTATTATAAAATTCCAATTTATAATTTTTTAAAATTAGATATCATATTTTATGTATTTCAGTTTGATGGTTTTTTGAATTCAATATTAAACAACCAAATTTCTCAATTTTTTTTTAAAATTTAAAACTAATGTTTTTGTGTAAATAATATCAATAAATAGTATAATTTTTGATCCAATATAATTTGAGGAAAAATATGGAGAATATCAATGTAGTCAAAATAATGACAAATTATGATAAATATTAGTGTAGCCAAATTATCATAACTATCATTGAAATTTTTTCCCCAACCGCGACAACACACTGCTCAGTGAAAAAATGGTCGATCATCAAAATCATTGTCGATGAGTCAAAGCTGGTTGATGATCTCAGTGGGAGCAAGCTGGCCATGCCAATTTTGTTGGGAGTACAAACATACTTTTCAAAGAGGTTATGAGGCCAATGATAGCTTAATAATTTATAAATTGTATTTATGAAAGGATATAATATAATTGGCCTTTTTATCGACATGGCTACAACTACATTATTATTGGATGACACTCCGTACAAAGTGACAAAAAAACCAAAGGTATTTTGTGGAATTTTAATGTCCTGGTAAATGCTTGTGTCATTATTGTTTATTGTAATGGCAACCTGCATTGTTTGCTAAAGATATATATTTTTTAGCATTCTTATCCTGTAAGTTCTTTAAGCTATTGGATATTCTCCATGTTATTTGATAAATAGGGTGAACCTATTCATGGGAAATCATATATGGTCCTACAAGATAAATCTGAAGAAATTCATATATCATATACATTACCAACTAAAATTATGAAATGTCAAGATCACTAACTGAATATAATTATTGATATACCATAAGATAATAGTATCCACTATGCAATAATTAATGATGAAAATGACTACTAAGTCAAACCAACAACATAAAAGTTAGGAAAATTAAACTAAAAATAAAAACAAGTAAATGAAAGATAAATTATTTACATGAACTACTAGGATAATTCAATCTTGGAATAGTGTTTAAGGAATTATCCATTGAAAGGCTATGTGACTCACCAGTTAGACACCTTAAGTGAAATGCATTCTCAATCAAGATTTCAAAGATTTGGTAGGGAGCTAACCACAAGGCATAAAATTTACCATGTTGTCCCATTTTAATATGAGTCTTTCCCAGAGAAGGACTAAATTAGATATATTGAAGATTTATACTTTGTCTCATTTTTTAAACCAACATTTGATGGATTGGTGGTGTTTTCTAAAGTAAAGTAGGGATACATCACATTTTTCATTTAGTTGAACTTAGTTTAAGAGATGAGCTTCTATTTTATTATCATTTTCCAATTATGCTCTCATGAAATATAATGTGAGGATTCTCTAGTTCATCAAAAATATTGAGTCTTGCTCATAAACAAGATAATAAGGTGACATTCCTATGGCTAAATTAAATCTATTCCTATTAGACCACAATGCAAATTTATAAACATTATACTAGTCCCTAGGTTTATTTTATATGGCTTTCTCAATCACATCAATCAATTTATTATTCATTGATTTAGATACCATGTTACCTTTCTAGTAATAATTGGATGAGAACTTGAATATTAAATGATTTTCATAAGCTAATTTAGTAAATTAAAAATATGAGAAATCAAGACCATTATCATGAACAAGAGTGGTAGGCATCCCAAACCTATTGATGATATGCTCCTCTAGAAAGTTGATTACCATGTGGATTATACAAATTTTGAATTCTTTAGCTTTGATCCAATGGGTATAATAGTAATTTTATGTAAGAATGGACATGTTTCTAACATAATAATTATCATTATTCACTCCAATGAAGTCCAATTCCCATTTTATGTATGACTAGACCTCAATAACCATTTATAATGGCATGGTAGTGGTATGTTCTCCATGCACAATAACATGGTAGGTATGAAAGCTATAGACATGGGTGTAAACATATTTGAAAACATGTATCCAATAATAAACTAATTTAAGTACCTAGTGGGATATAACACTACCGAAACTATGACTAGTTCCATATTTCCCATAGACATCATTAAGTAATTTAGTCACTTTTTGTTTGTTTAGGAATATTATATATATGACCTCATGATTAATTTTGTATAATAAACCTCATTTGATCATGAAATTACTGATTTTTAGGCATAATTCTCTTATTTGAGAGGAATATAGGTGGTTTGGGAAATCATTATTGAGAAAGTGAGAGACCACATCCTAGTACCATTTATCATTTGTGATATCTTGCATTTTTTACTACTGGAAAACTATTGGTGCATCTACTTTAGCCACTTCCTTAATGATTCCTTGACATCTCATAATTTTCATAAGTTAGAGTTCTAGGTCAAAATTTTGGAGAATAGGCATCCACTTTCCTCTTCATTCACCTAAATCATTTTATACTATCATGGCCTTCACAGTTAGATTGGGTACAATAATAAATACGTTGTTGTGGAGAATGTAATGAGTAAAATTCTTAACTACTTTTATTAAGACAAAATATTGTTCATATATCATTTAATCCATTAGTTCAACATTTTAGAGTAGAGAGATCATAGATGAGAGAGGTCTCTCGTGAGCTATTTTTTATTCTATTAGTACAACTACACTAGAGTGTTTTAAAGTGAATTAATAGATATATAAGGGCTACATATAATCAAGATTGATTAAAATTGGTGTATTTACAATTGATATCTTGATTGGAGAAAAAAAAATTATTCTTAAATCATCCATTCAATATTCACATCCTTCTTTAACATGTTGTTTAGTAGTTGTACTATCTTTATAAATCTCAAGATGAAATTCCTCATGAACTTGATTTCATTAAATAATGACATCAACTCTTTTCTACTACCAATCATTTAATTTTTTTATAATTGCCTCATTTGTATGGGTCTATTGAAATATCTCATTCAAAGATTATGTAACCCAACAATTTACCCTTTATGACCCCAAATATATAGTTCTTCAGGTTTAAGGAGACTTATTGGTCTCTTTACCTTTGCAATATTGTTCTCAAGTATTTCACATGGTATTCTTGGTTTTTGGAAAATATAGTTAGGTAATCCATGTAAATTATAATGAAATATCCAATGATATATTTAAATGTAATATCCATGGACTATTGGAAGGTGGAACCAACTTTGATTAGGTAGAATGACGTCCTTTTATATGCATATTTACCCCACTTAGTTGTAAAGATTGTGTTGGTATAGTCCTCATAGTTAACCATTACCTGATTATAACTTGAGTACTTATCTATAAATGACATAATTTAGGATCCATCACTATCTATAATACTTCATCTAGTGAAGGTAGTGGTTAGTTTTCTTTTCATGATATTTTGTTATGGTTTTATAAGTCCACACAAAGTTTTATCTCTCAATTTTTATTTTAAACTACCACTAGGTTATCAAACCATATAGAGATCCTAATGGGATTTATTATCCTTACTAAGATTAATTAAGAGGGATATTATGCATGATAATATAAGTGTTGAACACTTTTAAGTCCTGATAGCTCCACACTATAAAATCCCTAAATTTTTGTAGGGATTGTGAGAATTATTTATTTTCTTTCTTAGTACATGTGTCTAAAATACATGTTTTAACTTATTGAAATTTCCCATATTACAATACTCATGTAGCATACCATTGGTTGGGGATATTTTTTCCTTTTCACTTTAATAGTACATATATAATAGAATTTCAAGTGATATCATGCCCTCTGATATATTTTTGGATTTCAAATTGATCACTTCTTCCTCATCTAGTTCAAATTATTATCTATCATCTTCATCAATAATTTGAGATTCGAATACATCTATGTTTGTGATGAATTTGATGATATGTTGATTATAAATGTATGCCTAAAAGTGCTTGATGTTATTAGGATTGGAAGTAATATATACTAACTCCACTAATAATATCCTTAACTTAGAGTCAATAATTAGTGTAAGAGTGCTTGTAATTGTTACCAATGTATCCCCCATATAGTTCCTCCAATGAGGTAACATTTGAATGTCAAATGCATCAAAATATTTTATTAATTTCCACACCTAAATATGGTATTTGGATAATTTTTTGTGATTATAATCATAATTTATTATTACCTATTTACCATTAGTTCTGATTCTCCAAGTAAGTTGAGGTTCTTGACATTTTTCATCAGGAAAAATTGGAGACTATGAACTAGTGCCTCATATTCATCCATATTTCTTATGTAGGTAAAATATAAGTGAAAATAAACTAATTATTTCTTCCCTAATGGGTTAATGAGGTCAAAATAGGCACCACACTTGATATTGGACTTAAATCCATCAAATTTAGGGTCATAAGTGATTTTTATCTATGTACAACAGACTCTAAAAGGTGGGTGTTGTTGTAACATTGACCTGCTCATTAGTTTCTCAATTACTAGTGGAATACACTTTGTTTATCTAATTAAAATGAGATTATAATTAGGTCCTTAATGGAATAAGTAGGTATAAATTTGTCAAGTATGCTTATATTCTCATCCAAGATCTTGAAAATCCTTTATCTTTACTTAGATGAACCTGTTTTACATTATCATACTTTATGGTAAAACTATGGAATGAAATAATCTTAGGTGCACATAGGATATCCTCCTCATATAGATAATATACTCTTAAAATTATAATTTATCTCACATAAAAAACATGCTAATGGATAATTTATTATAATCTTCTACCTCTTTCTCAAGTGCATAGACCTTGAGCTCAAATTCTTCATACAAGATTTCATTCATTTTGCTATACTCTGTGATCATATGAGTAATTTTTTATTCATGGTCAATTTTTAACTGATTAGGTATGCCATGCCATGGGATCCACATGTGAGATAAATTGGTTTCCATGTTTCCATTTAACATTCTAGACCAGTCTCTACTTAAGAGCATGTCATAAGCATCAATTATATCCACTACCTAAATATCAATAAATTGATACACTATTAGATCATATGCCAATTGAATTTGGATGTGATTAAACTCAAAAACAACCTTAACCTATGAATTTTCCAACTGAATAAATTTTCTAGTTGATTTTATAAGAGTCAAACCCAACTACTAGTAAACTGCACAAGGCACCATATTGCCAGAAGCACCGCACCTAAAGCCACCAAATAATTATGTAAGTTCTTACCAATAATATAGATTATTAGGAGTAAATGAGGATTTTAAGTCTTTTGTTTATGTATTACAATATGAGTATTGACTATACTATTGTCCTATTTTACTTTAGTAGTAGATAATTTATTTAGTAATAGATCATTTTGGTTAGAGATTTGAAGAAAATAAAACATGATTATTTTTTCCTTAGTTTTATTCAAGTGTTCTAAAATGTTATATACATGTTTGGATTTTTACAATAGTTTATCAGTTTACAAGGGCATAGAGTTTTTCTTGGGTTGATAGGATGTACTAGGTCCTTTAGGCATAAATGGTTTGTTTCTCAATTTCTCATCAAATGGAACTTGAGTGCTTTTTAGAGGAGAAGACATAGTTAAACAAGTTTTAAGCTTACTCCTCAAATAGTATTTACTTCCCATTTAAAAATATTTATAAGCATGGAGTTATTTTAGTTATCTTTAGGCTCATTATCACTCTCAAATGGGAACTCATATATTTTTAGGACTAGAGTTGTACTAGGGTTTCCTCCACCTAGGTTTAAATAGTTATCTGGTATAGGAACTATCTCAAAGTTGTCCATATCCTTATATAAGATGTTTGAGGGTATGATGAACTCAAAAAAATCAATTTAATAGTGATCCATCATGTTGTGAAACCTACACTAGGTGGGTAGGGATAAATTAGCTAGGTTCACTGAGTTTAAAGCACTATTGTCATTATTCTGATTTGCATTATCCAGTGGAACAAGTACGCCTCCATTATTTGTCCTAATGGTTCACTACCTATTGGTTCTATATAAATTTAAATTTATATTGATTTTAGGTCATTCAAATTATGGTAAGTTATTTGAGGTACTTGTATATATAAATTAAACATGTCATTCATCAATATCTGAACCACATGCAACAATTTTAATACTTATGGGTTCAAAATAACATTCTATCAATTCTTTTTTGTTTTAAGGTATTTAACATAGGTGTCACAACATTTATAAACACATGGATAGTAGGACATGCTTAGGTATGGGTGTTATTGAAAAAATTCTAATTGTTTATAAATGATGGGTCAACTTATTGATTGCTATTAGAAGTACCATAAACACTAGTGCTAGGCATGGTAATAATATTATTGTAGGCCACAATATCATGTTGTTGGTTATTTTACCAGGGAATTATGTGATTTGGAGGTATATAAGGCTAAAAATTGAGCATATAATTCTTGGGCATCATATTTTAGACTCAGTTTGGACTTTAATACATGGAACACAAGATTGGTTTCATTAGCAGGGTGTTATGCATGAGAGCCTAGTTGATCATTATAATTTGATTATAGGCACAAGGCTATCCCAATGAAGAGAAAGGATATATTTTGCTGAAATTGTGACACTCAAACAATTAAGAATTAACTAATCTAAGCTCATAAAAGTAGTCAAAAACTCATGAGACAAAGACTCACCTTGTTTTTAGGACTTTCTAGTGATCTAAGGGTCAATAAACTCCAAATGATGTAACATGGGTAGGCTATGATTATTTTCACCAAAGGTTAAATTGATTTACTTATGATATTTTAGATCTCACTATTGGTATCCTTAACAAATGGATTATTTACATTTTAAGGGGTGGATAGTTTATCATTAAAAAATGTAAAAGGGAGGGTAAATGTAGGGGATTATAGAGATAAATTCCTTGATTAAGATAGGTATTCCAATACCTATAAATTAAATCAGTGTTAGTTTCAATAAAATTATTGGGTATCTGGCTTAGCTAATACACAAAATAAATACCAAAATGAGTAAGACTCAAAGGAAAATTATGTGAACATGAAATATAGAACTCTATTAAAAATAAATATAATACATAAGCTTACAATTGTTTGTACACTATGACTTATGTAATCCTCAAGAGAATCATAATGAGTTATTAAATCCAATTAAAATAGATGTTACACAATCTAACTATATATCCACTTTCACACCAATAACATTATAAAACTTCTTTGCATAGATTACTTCTAAAATCAAGATCTTTGGTAAACCATCAAGACAAAACTAGTAGGAAGGGGCAGGTGAAATCCTAGATCAATCTTCATAGATTTTAGTATTTCAATGTGTTGACCCCGATATAAAATAAAATATCAAACAATAATGAGGGAATAACAAGTGTAATATTGATGTGATTTTGATAGAATTTTTTGACTAAATTTGATGACATTTACAATATCAAACAAATATGATATTATAAGCATGGTTAACCCATCATGACTATGATTTACAGCTATAAATTAAATTCTATTGACATAAACATTAACTAAAACAAATAATTATAGCTTATTATTTTGTGATATCACATCAAGAAATGATAATGATCTATTCATGACATAATTTTAGATACAACTTTAGGATGGAAGTGGATTCAATATCTAATACACTCCAATCTATAACAACCAAAAGGAAATGTATGGTTTTTAATTTTTTATACTGATTAATTAATCCAATGTTAAAAAACCACCTCATTTTCTATTAATCCCAATTACTGAGTTGTTAGTCCATGTATTAGCTTTGTTCATTCCCAATTTCTTAAACTTATCTCAAAATAACAAAATTGCTTTTAGATGCATGATTTATTATTAAATGCTAATGATCAAATAACATTGGAATAATTAGTTGTTATAATATGTAAATATATGCATTATATTCTCTTGATGAACATACTGATATCCCTATCTTTTGGGTTGCTTCTATCTTAGATCTATGAATAATCTTCTTAATTCTTTCCTCTTCTTTTTCTTAGATCTTTATCAATGCTCTGGCCATTTTCTCCTATGATTAGATCACTAGATATTTGATGTAATTATCTTAAAACTAATTCTATATATGATCCAAAATGCTCAAGTCTACATCATGTAGTCATCTTCTTTCCTCTACATGATGTATTTACTTATAGAAAATAGCCATGACTTATACATCATTTGGTCTTTGCCTTGACCATTAATTTTTGGCTCCCTATTTGCCTATGTAAACATACACATGTTTATCATTGATGGGAATTATAAATTGTTAATTAATACCAATTTTCACCTTTTCAACTCTTTGCTACTTCTCCTTTTTTATAAATATGGATTTTACCCAATGGGTCCTACTTTGCCACCTGACACTTTGTTGGTGTTCCTAGGCATTACCTTGATATTTAATTCCATCATGCATCATGGATTATTTTTGGGTTCTCATAATACTATTTATTTGATAGTTCAATACTAATAATTATCTGAGCTTATGGGTTCAATACTGTCAATCCCCAATCTTTTGAGATGGTGCCAAGTGTCACAATCTTAGGGCCTCAAGGGCATAGAGATTTACAATGTTGGTTCACTCATGGGTCATTGAGATAATACCTTAATTATTCTAATGTTATAGGGTTATAATGTTACTAGGTTTTGAGATTTTTAGGTTAAATGGTAATAGGATCAATCCATGTGGTGCAATCTCAGGTCTTTAGAGTTTTAAAAGATAATCATTTTTTTAAAATATTTGACTAGGGGATCTCTAAGATAGAGATATTTAAACATGTGGGAAAAAATTGATGGATCTAAGAACAAAAAAAATCAAAATTAAATTGGCTAAATAATTATTAGGTTAGTCATAAACCAAAATACATCCAAGCATGAATAAACAAATATGAACAAAGCATGTAACAACTCAGTTTAGACTAGGTGAAAATGTAAACTAGACTTGATCAAATATAAAATTTTCCAAAAGTAAATCCCATAAAGGAAAATAAATCCTTATTTTAAAAAAATATTTAGAGACAATAATCATTATCTGAATGAAAAAAAATGACTTAAAAACTAAATGAAGAATTTAAACTATGAAGCAAAATCATTTTTTTCTAGGCTAGGCCAAGAGATAATTAAATGATCATGCAATATTCCATATTTCAATTAACATTTAAAATTACATGAAAAATATATTTCAAGGATGAAAAAATAAACTATAATGTGATAAATAAGCTAGGATTTATGATTTTCAAACTAAAGAGAATGAATCTTGATCTTTGTAATTTGAGGGGCATTCATAAATGAAGTCTTACTAGTATACAAGAAAATGAAAAGAAAATATCTATGCTAAATCAAGAGGCCCCCCATGTCAAAAATATGACTATGGGGTATATTGGACACAATAAATGGTGAATTCCATGGGGATAATGTTGATCAATATTTATAAACTATATTAAAAACCATCAAACTCAATAAGAAACACAAAATAATAGACTAATCCTTTAGACAAAACCATAAAATAAAATCACTCAAGTCTACCCTAACATGTGACATACTAAATTTAATATTTTCATAATATCATAAGTGTGTGTTTAATATAAATTAATTATTTTATAGATCTTTAATTCACATAAAATAATTAAAATTTGTCTAAAAAAATTAGAATTTTTTAGAGGAACATTTTAGATGTTTGGCTTTTTTTTTTTTTTTTTTGGGTGGGGGGGGGGGGGGCAGGGAATGGCATGGCCATTGCTATGATACTAATTAAGAATATATAGCCATTGCTATCACTCAAATTTTCACCCTATGAATATTTTTCAATCCTTCTAAATTTTGGATAATATGGAGACAATCCAAGATAGTGGGTGACATTTGGGTGGATTGAATCTTTAGGTTAAAGGGCTAGCTCCCCTTGATGTATCACTTAGGCTCATTCACTAATCTACCAAATTTTAGGTAAAGATAGATAAACCTACTCTAATGGAGGTGATGAAAAAAAAATATTTGACCACTACTAGACATATGCATGTGCACATCAACCATGAGAATAATTTGAAACAAATATTAATCATAATCTGCCTCTTTCCATCAACATTACACATAAAGGTTGTGATAGATTCTTAGGTTAGGAGGACTAGTCAACATGTCATATAATGAAAATAATGAATATAAAACTCACTCAACCTTGACACTTCACTTATACACTTAAAAATACCTACAAAAAAGCTTTCAAATTGAATATGAATGCTATAAAAAGATAATATGCCAATCAAGCTAAGATAATCACTTGAAAAGATCAACTAGTCATGACACATTAAAAATATTCAAAAGAGGAGGTCAAATATTATTTTATTGTTAATAAAATGATTTTCCATATCCAAGTGGAGGATACATACATAGCCTATCAAGGCTGAATTTATAGAGAAATGAGAGAGAAGAAGAGAGAAAGGTGTATGAGAGAGAGGTGACAAGTGTCAAGTGAGGGTTACCATCAAGAAAAAAAATATGAAGCTATTTCATTAGGTCCTCAATGCCATGTGTTACTCTATTGAATATTCCTTCTTATAAATGACATGGATTTTATTCCTTGTTGACACCTTGGTCTTCTTATTTAAAACTACCCTTTTGTCTTGGTTTATGAGATGACAAGTGGATTCATTGGTGGTCAAGTCATGTTGAAATGATATTAATCTATTATTTTAAAATTTGAATTTGTTTAATAAAATACTTAAACTAACATTTAAATGATGATTACACCTCTTCTTAAGTTTGAAAACCCACTTGAGTCACTCAAATAGTCCTATAGGTGATCATTTAGTGTCTTGACTGCAATTTGAAGTTTAAGACCATTTAAATAATTCACTAAGAATTTTATTATTCTTTACCATAATGTTGAGGACTTATTTAGCTTCCTTTGAAAATTTGAAACCTTCTTAAGACCTCATATTATTAGCTTGACCATACATATGTCCTATACATGCTCAAGATTTGGCTATAGGTGATGATTGAGAGTCTTTGGATATTGAGTTTGAATCTTGGACTTCTCAACTAGGATATTGAGACTTTGAAATTAATTTGAAATTTACTAAAGGCTCCTTCATCCTTAAGCTTAGCCTTCTTCAAGTTTATTAGCACTTCCTTCTATTTGGCCATTCATGTTTGCTACTTTGCTCTACCTTTAGAGTATATTTATGTGTCTTAGCTTTGGATATGAAACCATAATTCACATACCTTGTATCTTTTCACATTAAGGGACAATACATTAATATAAACATTTATGTGTTCAACCTCAAATCTTGATGCAAAGTTTTACACCATTTCTCATAAAATGTAGACCTATAGATAAATAGACCTATAGGTTTACATTCGTCATGTTTTAGGTCTTCATATTGTGAAAGATTGATCTCTTGATCCTTAATAACATATATACATTACTGAACACCTTCCTCATGATTTCAATGCCATTACACATCTCTTATAATGCAATATTAAGACTTCTCAAATGATTTAATGTAAATAACCTATAAAAATTCCACTTGATTGATGCTATAAATACCATTTGGAGAATTGTGTATGAAGTGTATATTCATGTTGAATGATCTTTAAGGAGATGTGAAGATGATGTAAAAAATGTAACCATCACTTATATTCATTTAACTCTATCAACTTTTCCATTACTTTTAAACTTTGAAATGCAAACCTTGTACCCTCACTTTCCATGAAGAATACCAAGCATGGATAACTTTAAAAACATGAAAATTATTAAAAATGAACTTATAAGATTGATAAAACCATGTGTGAACTGAAAATAACTTCCTCCAATAGAAATGAGTGTAGATGCCATGATTTATCACCCTTGACCTATTATACCATCTTTTAGGCTATCACTTTAATAATTAAATGTAGACATTAATTTTATACACCTTTTTTTATTAATGTGATACATCATTATGTTATTCTTTATTGTGTCCTCCATGGGTAATAATTTTAAATAATTACATTTACCTTCTGATTTACCTTTCATTATATAGGTTAACTAAGTTAATTACTATTATTAAATAGTAATTAACTCTATTTTACCATCCTTAACCATA
The DNA here is from genome assembly GCA_037957365.1 of Torreya grandis. NCBI lineage: Eukaryota > Viridiplantae > Streptophyta > Pinopsida > Cupressales > Taxaceae > Torreya > Torreya grandis. The sequence continues at coordinate 1,516,839 of JARHVA010002612.1, forward strand.
AAATACATAAAAATAAAATAAAAACAAAACCCATCTAACCTTTAAATAACCCTTCCAACAACTTACCCTCGTCAAAAACCCATGCAAAAAACTTAGTGTTACATTCACTTACTTTGGCATTTGGTTCAAAATAACCTAAGCCAACTTTTGACCAAATTGGGTTGATTGACATCGATCCTCCATGATCGATGTTGATATCTATGATAAAAATTGATTCTTCTAGATTGACATCGATATATATAAAAATAACAAGCCTTTATGGCTCAGTTCTACAATTTTGGACCTTGAAACCCTAACAAAATTTCTCTAGGAGACTCATAGGCAATTGTTAGACCTCTTGCTAGTAAATTACTACCCAATTATAGACAAAGGAATGCATAATATCAACATCATGCCAAGATTTTTTTCAAGGTAAATATTGTAATTTAATTCATTCATATTTCAAATCTACAGTCTTTTGCATCTATCTATCACTATTTAACATTCAATTTTAATTATTTTATTAATAATAAAAGTCATTATTATAGTATATTTTTAAATCTTAGCATTTTACATAGAGTCAACATTGATCCATCTAAATCGATGTCAATCATATAAGATCATCATTGATCCCTACTAAATTTTCAAAACATTCTTGTAATTTATTTTCATAACATTCTTAGTCCCTAAAGCCTGCATAATCCGCATTCTATTTTTTAAATATCTCTCCTAATTTGTTGATCTCCATTACTAAAACTTAGAAAAGCATTTATACATCTTGTCCTTGAGTAATCCATTTATCTTATATTTTAATCATAGATACTCTACATTTATCTAATCTTTATTAAGTTATATTTTGGTGTTGTTTATACTTGCATCTATTATCTTGTATATTTTATTTGTTATCTTGAATAATTCATAATCATTTATCTTTATCAAATTATCCTTTACATCATTTATATCTTGTAATCTTTATATTTATATCTTTATTATCTTTATTAATTGAAAATAATGGGTTAATATCCATATTAGAAAGTATGCTACTTCATGGGACTAGTTTGTAACTAGGCAACCCACTCATCTTCCTATTAATCCATTTTTTGTGAGTTAGTGTGATTTGTAGGTCATTCCTCCCAAGCCAAAGAGGAGTTCCCACGAAACTTGATCTATGGTGTGAAACTAACCATCCATATCTCTAGGTAATCTTAAAACCATGATTATACTTTGTTTTTAGTAGCTAATTATATCAATTGAAAAAGAATAAAAATACTGAAACAACAAGTTTAAAAATTCACTTGAGAGGCCCAAAACTGACCCTATCATGATTTGACAGGAAATTTTAGCACCTTGGAGTATTAATGATTTTTCATAAAGGAAAGGGGATGGATATTAAAAAAAATGACACAAAATGTAAGGTTCTTAGGGCCTCTAACATTTCCCAAGATTCTAGCCTCAAAATTTATCTATCGTAGCTATATCATGCACATAAAATTTGCCTTTATGAGCTTGTGAAGAGAGAAAAGGAGGTTTTGAAGCAAATTTTGAATCTATGAAACCTAAAAATTCATTATAATAATGGATTATACATGTTTAATATTAAAGGATACTTCTAAAATCTTTTCACCTAGAAGTGAGGATCCCAAGTTTGTATAAGTGCTTAAAATTGCCCTTTTGGAGTGATTAAACCTGCAAAATTAAAGTAGTCTAACATTATAACATTATTAGAAATTACAAAATTGATAAAAAATATTCTAAAAAGGTGGTATTATGTATATCTAGCCTTTTTTGGCTTTGAAACATGTGGAATTATCTTAAAACATGTTTTCCTTTAATTTCTTTTACCTTAAAGTTTGAAAATTACCTTAAAATTTTCAAACTAACATGAAATGTTCATAGAAGTTAATGAAGGCATGAAATTAATTTTAAGTACACCTAACAACCTATGAAACCTCTTGTACCCACCCTTTTTTCACCATTCCATGTCTAGGATAGTATAAGATAAAGACAAACTATTACCTTAATTTTATCAAATTAACCTTAATCTTTGCTAATAAGACTTTAAGAAGACCTTTTGAAGACCAAAAAAGGCATGAAAAAGAATTGAACAAGAATATAAGACATTAAAATTAATTATTTTTTACTACAGGTTGACATTTTAACCTTCAGTGTCAAATATGGTCAACAAATTGGTGACTCATGGGGGTAACATGCTTGCAATGCTTATTAGACAAGTAGCCTTGTCATTCCATTAGGGAATGGAGTCACTTGCACTCAAAATAATACATGATTATAACTTGAAAAAGATATAAAAAACTAAGTTTACCTCTAAACACACATAAAACAAGGACAACACATAATCAAAGGAAATAATACACACACATATGCTAGCTAAGCACTTAGGGAAAATAAGACACAACAAAGCAACTAGTATATACAATTGACCTAAAAATAACTTCTTCCTCTTGGATAAAAGGGTAAGTTTGTGAGATATTTTTCTTCATGACGTGGTAAATTACATGAGTCAAGATTCTTCTTAGATCTTGATCTTGTTGTCTTCATCATTCCCTTGATTACCAATCCTTTAGGCATGCTTTCAAGTAAAATAACACTAACAAACCAATCTCCTATGAATATATATTAATATTGTAGCTTAGGATCCACTCCATATTGATTGTAATATATAAAATCATCTAATTATACTCCATATAGGAATTATACTTGGGTATCTACCATATCTTGAGTGACATCATGTTTCTTATCAACTGCTACAAGTTCATCAAGCTCTTCAAGGAGATGTATAGATTCAGTCCAAGATGAATCATGATATTCAATAGGTGTGTCTTGATAAAAATCCTCATAATCATGATCAATATGAAATTTATCTTTTAAAATGCCTTTAACCTCTTGAAGTGACTCAATGTACTACTACCAATCATCCTTTAGCTCCTTACTTTGGTTAATTTGAATGAAGCCAAATTGAATAAGATCCTGATCTTTCTCCTTAAGGGATATGGGGATTTCAAGAGTCTAAAACCTCTATATCCAAGAATTATGTGATTTGGAATCAACCTATTCAATTTCAACTTCTTGATCATTTGATAGCATTTCAAATTCATTTAAAATCTCAACTTGTTGGCTTAGAGAACCTTTAACATGAAGACCAGATGTAACCTCAATAGGATTAGATGTAATTAGATATCTTTATTGAAGTACAATATAAATACCAACTTATATAATGTCATATTTAAAAACTAAATTGTATATTTCTTCCCCAAGTGGAGTACTAATGAATATTTCTTCCTCATACACACTTGAATTATCCTCTTCATGTTCTCCTTGAAACTCGCTTATAGTTACAACTTCCTCCTCTATATTTCATAGAGTAGGATCCTATTCAAGAAGGGAAATGGTGGGAGTGTGATGAATATGTTAATGATTTTGATAGAGAGTATGAGGCATGGTAAGTTGTTCATGAATAGGCTTGGTAATTGAGGGAACATTCTTGCAACTTGAGACCTTGGGAATGGAAGATTATTCTAGAAAATTGTGGAAAGAGATAAAATTCAATTGTGATATGAGTGACTCATTATTATCAACAACAAATTCATCATTCTCATAGTATTATTGATGTTCTTAAATAGCTACAACTTTATTTTCAACCTTCTCAACTAGGACCTCTCTCACTTTTTGGATATCTTCTTGGATAGACCTTCAAGATGGAAAAGCTTGAAGTTCTTAAGGAAGGGAAAATGGTGCTTGAATAAGCATAAGGTATTATTAAATCTTGGATTTATTAAATCTTTATTATTTTAATTTCTAGAGCTTCAATTTTCTTGTCTATATTCTCGTGAAATAACTCTTCTTGAGGATGGTTAATGACTTCATGAGGATATGGAACATAATAAGGTTGATAAGGAATGTAAGAGAACTCTTGAAACACCTAATCAAAATCACTTCATTGTCTTAAAAAATATCCATATTATCTAATAAAAATGCATATAATTCATTTTTATATAATGGATCATTAAATATATTTTGAAACAACACAATTACTCACTCATAATGAGAAGTTAAACATAATCTTTTTTCACATTCTAGTACCTTGCTCTCGATCTCATCCATTCCATCTTGATAAGCTTAGAAAGATAGTGGAGGAGGGGAAGGAGGATAACATGGATGAATAAAATTATGGAAAGTGTTGTCATTGATGTCAAAGATTGATGTCTTGTATGCATTGATGTCAAAATTAATGACAAAGTGGTGATGTCATGATGATGATGAGTTTGAACATGAAGTTGTGCAAATCAAGATTTGGATTCATATGAGCTAAGGGAAGTATTGTTTGAGGCTTATCATATTTTATCTATCATGTGATGTGGTTTTATGTCAATGAAAGAAGATAAGCATGTAAATAGTGTGTTGGCATAGGTTTGGTAGCCTAGTATGTAAGCATGGATCTTTAGTATATGCTTGGATAAGAAGTTAATGAATGGTATATATGATGAGATCACCTTATAAAGGTCTTATGGGGTGTCAAGAGTTATTAAAATTATTATGGTAGTAAATGGTAATCATTTAGTTCTTAATTATGTTCATCTTGGCATAGTTGGTTTAGTGGTAGAAAAATTTGAGTAAGCAGTTTGTTGATGTCACCATTACCATGTGTGAATGAGTCAGGGGGATTTGGTCATATGGTTGTGATCATATTAGTCTCAAGTTTTTTTAATTAAAATGTTAGGTCATTTAATAAAATTCATAAAAATTTATTAAGATTCAAAGTTGGCTTTCCAGGCAGATTACAGAGGTTCCCATACTTAGCCAAACCATCACTACACATCATGCAAATATGTATGAACCAATATGTTTATGCATTTATTATAGGTAATTATAAATTAAATATTTGGGAAATTTTTTCATGGTGATGTTTTATATAAATCCAAGTATGTTCCCTAAATATTTTGAGTCCTGAAGTGTTATCTAGTTTGAGATATAAATATTCAAAGTTGCACTTACAGACTGTGACGGGCTGGAGACTGTCAAGATAAAATATGTTGAAGTCTGAAGTCATATAGTTAGTATATATAATGGTGTGCATTAATTCATGATATTTATCCAATGGTATGTGAAAGGTGAAATATGCCAAAGGTTGCACATGCAGGTGACAATTGTCACAAGCTTGCTAGTTTGGCAGAAGATCAATGATGAATGGTGGTTCATATTGACAAAGATCAATGGTGTGGGACAGTCAAAGAGTCAGAAATGTATATGAGACTAAAAATTGGCACAAGTGAAAGGGATTATCAATCAAGTTCTTAGAAGGCACACGAGGGTACCAAGTGTCATAATCTTAGGAGTTTTGAGTAAGATCTAATGGTGAGCACTACAAGATAAAAACCTTATTAATCCATAGAGATTGATGGTGCAGATTTGGTCAATATTATAAGGGTGCATGCGATGAGGTCAACATGTTTGAGGTTTAATGTTTAGATAGTGGAACACTATGAGTTAAAGTTTGAGCTAATTTTGAATAAGGTGATGGTGTGAGTTGATCAAAGAGCATGATATGTGTTCTAAGTGACTGAGGTTTAACTATGACTATTTGAATTCAAATATTTGAATTTAAAAATAGAAAGGCCAGTGTTTGGTTGTTAAACCATAAATTTTGATCTCTACAAAATTTAATGTTACAGTAAAAACCAAAGTTGTAGAGGACTTAAAGGTTGAAGGTCTAAATTTTTGTATAGTTAAAGATATTGAGATCCAAAGTTGACTATGTGTTTGTTCATGCTCTGTAAGTAACCTGAGAAGGGTAATTGAGTTTCTTCTTGATGGTATTTTGATGTTTCGATATGAGATAAATATTAAAGAGTGTTTTAGAATCCATGAGGACCATTCATATGGATTTTATAGGTTTGAATAATCCATATTTAGTATGATCAATTGCTTAGAAGGTGACTGTGTGTTTGTTCATGGTGGTTATGTGCACAAAATGTTTTTTTGAGCAAAATTAGCTTTAGCAGAGGAGTGTTGTGTTGACTATATAATTTGAGGATGTTGAAGGTGTCATGTGGAGTAGAATTATACATTTAGAAGTGGTATAATTTTTATAATTTTCTCAATGGAGTGCTAAATGGGGGAATAGGTTTCCATGAGACCTATAAAGGCTACTATGGCCTAATTGAAAAGCATAACTACTTAAGTGTAACCCATGGATGCTAAAAATGACCTATGGGAGTGGTATTGAGCTATGTTATATGTATTAAGGGATAAGGCAATTATTATGTCTGACTAAGAAGAAAATAATCGTGAAGGCTCTATAAAATGTGATACCAAATGTGATGGTTTCTAGGCTTGTGAAATAAATGTGTGAGACATGAGAGAAGAGGTGTATGGAATGAGTGTGACTAGTGGATGGGTTGTAGATAAAAATAGGTTGATGACTATCTGTATGACCTATAGGTCATATTTTTGATGTCAAGGATAGTTCTCTTGTAGGTTTGAATATTGAGGATGAGTGAAGAGGTCTAGGGTGATCCAAAAGGTGGTTTTGGATGTGTGTGGTTGTGTGAAGAAGTGAAGGGGGATGGTATACATTATATCTCCATTAGTTTGGTAGGCAATCAGTGATTAGGAGATGTTCATTTCATAGGTGTTAGGAGGGTGCTCAACATCTTGGTCAAAAGGACTTGACCAATAGGTGGTCAGAAGGACTTGATCATCTTAGGGGTAAGTGCTCCTTATGAAATAGGGGTTTTACTAAAGCCATTCAGAAGGATGTGATCAAATTAGGGGTAGGTTCTCCTTTTTAAATAGGTGTTTCACTAAATTCTAGTTAGATGGACTTGACCAGTCTCATGTTTGCATACTTCTTATAAGACAAGTAGTCCATATGTTTGCTGGCTTGAGAGTGGGTTTTATTCCCCAAGAGGATTTTCCACATAGATCTTGTGTTGTGTGTATGATATTGCATTATCTATTATTCATTGTTTTGAATGAATTTCATATTCTATCAATTCTTGTGCTAATTGAATAAGGGTTTTTGAATGGATTATAATTAAAGTTGAAATATCTTGCATCACTAATTCAGCCCCCTTCTCAGTGATTGTACCTCCAACAGATAAAGATATTCATATGCATCACCATAGACATATGGGGAAGGTATAGGCTAATCATAAGACTGATATGGATCAAAACACGAGTAAGAGTGATACTCTTGATTGTAATGAGGATGAAAAGCGTGATAAGATTGTTAAGGTATATAATTGGGGCATAGTGAGGCTGATAAGGAGTTATATGGGACTGATATGATTCATCATACTACTAGTATGGATCATTATGGGACTAATAAAGCTCATTATATGGCTAATATGGAGTAATATAGGCTTGAGATGCTTCATCAACTTGTATGAAATTGAGATCTACTTCAAACTCAGCCATAATAACTTCATCAAGATAGTGAAATGAAAACATAACTTACTTTGAATAAATGCCTAGGTTAATAGAACCAAATAATTGAGTGAAAAGTCACCATTGATGTTTTTAATTCATCTAAAGGCTGATATGTATAAGGAAAAAACCAAAAATCCTTCAACCACTTTGGACCTTAGTCTTATCGAGCATGTCAAAACTATTAGAGCCCAAATGTGCATCCTTAGAAGATTGTTCAAGCCATTTGAATTTGGGATAACATGGAGAAAATGAAAGGTTGTGGGTGACCTTTAAGTGGATTAAATATCTATGATAAGGGGATAAATTCCCTTGATGTATCACTTAGGATCATTCACTAACATACCAAATTATTAGGAAACATGCTTTAATAGAGGTGATGCACCAAAAATATTTGACCACTACCAACCAGATGTATATGCAAATTAACCATGAGACTAACCTAACAAAAAAATACTACTCCTAATATGACTCTTTACATCAACATTTCATATGAAGGTTATGATAGATGCTTGTGCTAGGACTAGTTAAGAGGTCATATAATGACACTAAGGACTAGATAAGTCACTATAACTTCAAACTTCACTTAGACATTATAAAATAGCCACAAAAATAATTTAAAACTAAATATGAATGTTAAAAAAGGACAACATTCTAAGGAAGCTAAGATAATCACTTGACAAGATCAACTAGTCATGCACACACATTAATATTAGTCAAAAGATGAGGTAAAAAATAGTTTCTCATTGATCAAAGGATTTAAAATGGGAATGGATTCACCATACCTAGGTGAAGGATACATATATAGCCTATCAAGGCTGAATTTATAGAGAAATAAGAGAGAAGAAGAGAGAAGGACGTATGTAGGAGAAACATGTGATAAGTGTCAAGTGAAGGTTATAATCGAGAAAAGAATTGTGAAACTATCTCATCAAGTTTAAAATGTCATGTGTTTATTTTTTGAATATTCCTTATTACTCTAATTGGTGTGAATTTTATTCCTTGCTTGAAACCTTGGTCTTATTCTTTAAAAATTCTCTTTTGTCTTGGTTTGTGAGATGATAAGTGGCTTCATTGATGGTCAAGTCATGTTGAAATGATATTACTCTTCTCTTTGACACTTTTAATTTATTTAATAAACTCCTAAAACTGATATTTCCATGATGATTACACATCTTCTTAAGTTTGAAAACCCACTTGAGTCATTCAAACAATCCTTTAAGTGATCATTTACTATCTTAATTTAAATTTGAAGTTTAATACCTTTTCAATAAGTCACTAAGAATTTCAATGTTCTTTACCATAGTGTTGAGGACTTATTTAGCTTCCTTTGAAACTCTAGAACCTTTCTAAGACCTCATATTTTTAGTTTGGCCATACATATGTCCTATACATGCTCAAGAGCTAGTTGTAGGTGGTGATTGAGAGTCTTTGGATATTGAGTTTGAATCTCGCCATTCTCAACTAGGCTATTGATACTTTGAAAGTACTTTAAAATTCATGGAAGGATCCTTCATCCCCAAACTTAGCCTTCTTCAATTTTGTTATCACTTCCTTCTGTTTGGCCATTCATGTCTACTACTTCACTCTACTTGTAGATTATATTTAACTATATTGGCTTTGGATTTGAAACCACACTTCACTTATCTTGGGTATTTACACATGCAGGGGAAATAAATTACCCTCAATATTTATGTTTTTAACGTCAAATCTTGATGTACATTTATACACCATTTGTCATAAAATGCAGACCTATAGGTCTATAGACTTGTAGTTTGTATTCCTCAAGTTTTAGGCCTTCATATGGTGAAATTTTTATATCTTGATCCTTAAGAAAATATCTAAATTTATCATCACATTCCTCTTGATGTTGATACCATCACATATTTTTGACAATGCAAGAATAAGAATTTTCAAAGCATTTAATACAAACAACCTATATAGAGTCTAATTGATTGATGGTATAAATACCATTTGGAGAATTGTGTGCGAAGTGTCAACTCACATTGAATTATTTTTAAGGAGATGGTAAGATTTTGGAAAACATGTGATCATCACCTATATTCATTGACGTCTATCAACTCCTCTAAAACTTTTAAACTTTGAAGTGTAAACATTGCACCCTCACTTTCCATGAATAATACCAATCATGGATGACTTTCAAAACATGAAAATGCTTGGAAATGAAATTATAATACTTATATTACCATGTGGTAATGTTAAAAAACTTCCTCTAATAGCAACAAGTTCAAAAATTCATTTGAGAGGCCCAAAATTAACCCTATCATGGTTTAAGAGGTAGTTTTAACACCTTGGAGTCTTAACTATTGTTAATAAATGAGATGGGATATATCTAAAAAATAATGATAAAAATTTGAAGTTTATTAGGACCCATAACATTTCCCAAGATATCAAGTTCCAACTTTTCCCCCTGGTTTTACCATGCACATGAAATTTGCCTTTGTGAGCTTGTGAAGAGAGTGGTGGAGGTTATGAAGAAAATATTGCATCTTTGAGACCTAAAAATTAATTCCAAGCATGTATTATTCCTTTAAATTATTATATGACACTTTTAAAAAAAATTTATGTGGAAGTGAGTCTCCTAAGTCCATACAAGTACTTAAAATCACCTTTTTCGAGTGATTAAACATGCATAAATTACAGAGTTTGACATTATAACATTATTCAAACTTATAAAACTCCATCACAATATTTTAAAAATGTGTTTATATGGATATCAATCCTTGGTATGATTTGACATGTGGAGCTAGATAGAAACACCTTTTCCTTCAATTTCTTCTACCTTAAAGTTTGTAAAATACCTTAAACTTTTCAAACAAACACGAAATGTTCATAAAAGGTATTGGCGGCATGAAATGAATTTGAGGTACACCTAATAACATATGACACCTATTGTACCCACTCTTTTTTCACCATGACATGTCTAGGATAGTATAAGACAAATATAAAATATTACCTTAATTTTATGAAATTAACCTTAATCTTTGCTAATAAGACTTTAGAAAGACCTTTTGAAGACCACATAAGACATTACAAAGCTTTGACCAAGAATATAGTACATAATAATCAAATTATTTTATAATAGGGGTTGACCTTTTGACATTAGGGGTAAAAAATGGTCAACAACCCTTACAAATATACCTATGGTCCCATTCATGGCCTTGCTCCATTACCAACTAGGCCAGAAATCCTATGATGAAGATTGCCTGAATCACCCTTTTGAGGAAATAATTATATTTTAAATTTTATTCAATTTACTTTTGATTTGTTTATTTTGAAAATTTTTCATTGTTTAGTCCATTGAGAGTTGGTGACCAGTCCATGGGTATAATGATGGACTTAGGACATTCATAACTATTAAAACATGTTTAAATCAATTTAGTGTTTACATTTTTCTTCAAATGTTAAATTAAGTATAGTTTGATGGATTAAAAATAAACATGAAATATTTATAAAATTCACACATTCTATTTTGAATCACAAGCTTTCAAAATTTTGAAAATGCATAAAGAAATTGTAATATCCAATATAACTATACAAGGATGGTTCACATTATACTTTCCAAACAATTGAAAAATCCCATAATTTATTATCCACCCTTTGAAGTTCCTTGTCTATGGAAGCATGATGACACAACATTGATTTGGCATAGTTTTAAAAAATTCTTTCATAGTATAACTATATTATAGTATTGATTGTTAACAGGCCTTACTCTTTCAAGACTAAAGCATGGTGATGAATGAAAGGGAAGATGCAAAGGGAGATCCTTTTGAAAGAATAAATTCATTTTATGATAAATAAATGGCTCCTAGTTAATCTTTGAAAAACATAACACACATGACCAAAGGGTCAAAACACAAACCATATTTAAACAAGTCAGGAGGGGAAAACAATAACACATGAAACAAAGTAGGAAATACGAGATATGAAAATATATATATATATATATATATATATATATATATATATATATATATATATATATATATATATATATATATATATATATATATACATAGAGGATCTTTATTGTCTTCACTCATAAATGACATTTGTTAGAGAAGTCATGAAATACTTCTCCAAGTACTATTATTTAATTAGACGTGGTGGGTCTTTTACTCGAAGATCACTTAATCTAAATGCATTATCTACAAAAATATCATATATTTAGTAAGGGCTAATCCATAAAGGACTGAATTTAGAATGTTGACCTATTTTATTATGTGAAAGACCAAGTCTAAAACATGGAAGGCTTTCCCTTGTGATTTATTATCAAAGCATCTATTCACAACCTAAGATTTTATAAAATTTTGTAAAGCTTTATCTCTTTTATCTTATAATTTAATCGAGTCCAAAGATATAGACTTATTTCCTATATCTACTTTAATGTATTCTTGTATGAACTAATAAGCGAGTTTCTTGAGTTACATTGGGAAAATTGGTTCCACTTAGTAAATAATCAAGAAAGGGGAACTACTCAAGCATTGTTTGTGCCTTGATTTTTCAGCCTATAAAGCATATTTGAGAAGCACATGCCAATTATGTGGGTTTTGATCAATTTATTTCTTCATGGACTTTAGCAAATTCTTATTGGTTGATTTTTGTAAACCATTTCCCTAGGGATAATAGTTTGATGAGAATTTTAGTGTGATTCCATTCTAATATGCACACTCACTTAATTTATATGATTATAAGGCTGGTATATTATTAAAAATGAGTTCTATAGCAGACCCAAATCATGTTACAATTTATTCATCTAATAATGTAATAACTTATTTAGCTATATTGTTCCTTATTACTTTAGCTTCAGCCCATCTTGTATAATAGTCAGTAGCAGTGAGAATGAAGTTAGGATTTATGATTCTAATAAAGTTTGATTCCCAATGAGAAAATTAGTATTATTATATCATTAGTTTTAGTAGCATGGGATCATGAATTTCCTTCTTATCAAATATCTGACATGAATGACAAATCCTTACATGTGCATAAGCATCTCTAAATAATGTCAGCCAATAGTAGCTAGCTTTGAGAATTATGTGTGTAATGACATTACCAAAAGGATGAACACTTCCCAACTTATCATGAAATGAGTTCATTATCACATATTTTTCTTCTTTATCAGATAAAAATAATAAGTGAACCCCTTCATGATTATTTCAATAAAACACTCCTTTTTACAACATATAGTGTGCAACTTTTAGCCTCAGTGCTCTTGTTTACATTCTATCAAAATGGATTGGTGGTTTTCCATAGCTTAAGTAATGCTAAATTGAATCATACCATGGACCAAATTGAAGCTCAGATTCATTAACTTACATAATGGAGATTTTGGGATCAACCTTTGAAATTATCTTAGACAAACCTTGATTGTGTACCAACTTTGTAGGTTTTACTTCAATGTCATATTCCTGAAGCTTAGCAACCCATCATATTATTTTCTCACCCAACTCATTTTGTCTTAGAATTTTATATATTGTTGGGTTTGGAACTATGGCATGTAATTTTTTGCTCAATCTATAATGATGAAAATTTATGACTAATTTCACTAATGTGTAGGCTTGTTTATCTAGAATAGGGTACTTTACTTCAATTTTTTTCAAATATGTTCTTATAAAGGATATAGGGTGTTCACTGCCTTAAATTTTTTGTGTTAATACCTTTAAAATTGTATGATCAGGGGAAAAAGAATAAATATAAAAATCCTTAGCATAATTTGGGATGACCAACACTGATGCTTGCATAATTACATTCTTGATCTCTCGAAATGCCTTCTTATAAGAAATATCCCATTATACCTTAATTACCTATTTTAACATTAAATTCAATAGTTTATTTATATGGAAAAAAAAAACTAAATATTCTTACAAACTTGATCCTGCAAAAAAATGATTTTAACTCTTTCTCTTTATTTAGTAGATAGATTTTGGAACTAACTCATTCATGACCAATTGACATACCTTATTTGGTGATAATGTGACCTAGACACTTACCTTGTGTTAAACATAAGACACATATTTTGTGGTTGAGTGATATGCCAAACCTTTTGCAACATTGGATTTGTTTATATATGATTAAAATGATATGATCTACATTTATAAAATATATTCAAATAATCCCGATATACTATTATGCATGTAAAAATTATGAATTTAAAATTAGTGTCCAAAGATTGTTGAAATATGGAAGCAACATTAAGTAAAATGAATGGCATTTTATTGTAGGTGTAGGTGCCCTACTTGGTGGTGGATGTTGTTTTGGCTCTATTTGATTTATCCACTAAGATCTGATTGTAACTAAAGAATCCATTAAAAAAGGACATCATCCTAGAACCACTGACTTATTGATTGACTTCATAGAGTGAAGGCAAGGGATATTTTTATTTATCTAATGCATGATTGAGATTTTTGAAATCTACACAAAGATATATTTATCCATTTTTATTCCTCAAAAGCACTAGGTTCTCCACTCAAGTTGAATGGAACACTAGGAAAATAATGCAAGATGATAACATCTTTTGGAATTCTTTTAAAATGAGTGGTTCCATTACTATATTGGGTGGTTTTTAACACTACATGAAAGGCCTCTGATCAGGATTCAAGGGAATGTTGTGCATCATAATATGAGGGTCAAACATTCTCAAGTCATTTTAGCTCCATGTTATGATATAATGATGGTGTAGGAACATCTTATTTAATGTTTATATCTCTTCATTGTTGCATTCATGGCCAACTACCATGTTTTTAGGCTTGTCTAGAGTTATTATGTTGACAATCCTTGACTCTAGACTTAGAAAAGGCTTCTTTATGATTTAGTTGTTATGTTATCCAAGTTAAAATATATATTTAATGATGTCATTCCTTGTAGAATATGGTTATTTTTCAGTTGAAGCACTCCATCAGAGTTGTATTTTTGTTCTTTTAAATTGATTTTCTCTACTTCATCAATGATCTATGCATCAAATGTGTTGGAGTTAGATAGGAAATCAAGAATTTTTTATAGTCATGAAAAACATGGAAATGTTTAACATTATTAGGCATAAAAGGATAAGGAAATAATTATATTATAATTTTTTGCAAGTCAGTCTTATCTAAAGGTTAGCAGCCATGACAACTAATCAATTAGTCGATTTAAATTCTTGACGATGAATCACAAAATGTGATTCAAAACTTATTGAATCACAAAACTAAGCACATAGTTTAACCTATAAATCATATAATTCTCAATCTTATGGACTGTGAAAACATCAAAGCTATTATATGCCATTACATTACCTACTCTAATAATGATTGAAATATTCAAATAATTAAAATATTTAATTAAATCCCATGCACAATGTTTATATTTCTTAAAATATAAAATCTTACACTAAAATTTATTATATACCTAGTTGATTACCAATTTAGAATAACTAAAACTTTTAATTGAGGATTCATACTCTATCATGTTGATAGTACAAATAAATCATAATCTAAAAGTATAAACATGTTAATATCATTGGGATCAATGAGGAAAACACCAACTGTAGCTTATTTGCTATAACATGCTCCATCTAAATATAGTGACCAAATACATGGATTATGATCATGATTAGACATTTTCTTCTTTTATAGTTTGTTTGACAAGATATAGACACTGTTATATGTAGAAATGAAGTTAACCTACTAGTTGGTTTCATTTTACACTATTATAATAAACTTCATGCATGAATCTCTATCAATTTTGATTTGGTTTTCCACTCCTCTCCATGGTAGCGACATGTGAGAAAAATATATTTACATATAATAATTGAGTGATCTTGACCAATCTCTACTTAATATCATGACATATGCTTTGATTATCTCAACTACTTGTATATCTATGAATATTTCACTCTTGGTTCAATTTAAAAATGCTTATGGACATTCAATAACTCACCTAGAACCTTGACTTTAGACTTGTCTAACTAAAATACCACTTTATCTGATTTCACAGTAACCAATCATAACCTATTGAAAAAATATACATACATAACATTAGATAATGAACCAAAATATACAAGACAATTATGAAGGTTCTTACCAAATTTTTTGATTGTAAACAAGAATGAAGGACTTCAACCCTAGTCTTATGTATTTATACATTGGTATTGGTCTCTTATCTATAATATACTTAAGACTAAAATACATTTATTCAGAGATTTGTAATAATGTATGGAGATTTATGTTCACTTTTATCTTCTTCATGTATTCCAAAATGTTGAAACTTATTTTGATAGTGGAGCATTGATTGTCACCTAACTTTGGTGGAGGATGCTCATTTCTAGATTTAGGATCAAGTGGTCTCACAACATTTTTTGGTTGAGTTGAGGTGGTCAAGGGATAATGTGATCTACTCCTAAGATTTTAGTTTCCTCTTTGGTACTATTAGAGGACTTGGATATCATTCATGTTCTCTTTAAGTTCATTGTATTCTATGTTAGGAAAATATATATTTTATAAAACCATAGTTGTATTAGGGTACTTTGATGAACTAGAATAATCTAAAATAATTGAATTATTTTGATCATTTGGGATAATTTTTATTTTTCAAGTTATTTATTCATAATGTCAAACACTAGAAAAAAATCAACACAATCAAGTTTATCATGTTGGGATTTGTTATGGACATGACACCAATTGGTCAAGGAAATCTCAATAATGTTTATATCAAGAAATTTTTTGTATGAGGACTTATCTTGTTTACCAAATATATTTAAGGGCCTATAATTATGTTCATAAGTGAAATTTGGAGCTATATTTCCATTACTCTATTAGAAGCACAATCATAAAGAGTGTAGGGGGTGAATCAGTGTCATTAATATTCTTTTTCTTTAACTTCATCATTCATTCATTACCATTTATCAATAAATATAAACCCTATTTACATAATCATGAATAAATAATTAATCAACCATAACACATCGTATAAGTGGGAAACCCTCATGGGGAATAAAACCCACTAAAAAAGTCTTTGAAAAATAGCCCTATAAATTAATGAATCAATCATTAGCTGAGTAATAACCCCTAATTCACCAACTACCCACTTGTATTTATCAACCACCAAATTGATAGGAGGCACTAACCCCTTTGTTTATCAAGCACCCACTCAATTAATACTATGATGACTTAGCGCCCACTTAGCCACCAATGATTTATCTACCTTTTCTTTGATGCTTATCAACACTTGATCATGGTCATATGAACTCTCTCTTTCTAATTCTCTCTCTTTCTTCTTTTCCCTATGACATCGATGCCATACTCAATATTCTAACTCTCTCTACACATCAACTACCTCATCATAGCCTTATCAACATATTCAGGCCTTTAAAATACATCTATGATAATCTATGAAAACCTCATATAATTTTACTCTAATCCTATCCTCATGAAGTCTCTCTTAATCATAATCTACCCTCATGGTATTCTCACTGATACTCATGATCACATTCAAAACTACATCTCACCCAAGCAAATTTGTCATTACTCAATAAGGCCTCTATCACCTTGATTAGTTCACATAGGAATAAATGTTCATATAAAAACCTCCTATTATATATTAATGAAACCCATATGATGGTCCACATGACCTCATCCTAATCCTCTTTTTGATATTTTATTTGCTTACACATATACTTATCTTACACATAAATAGGCCTAATTAGCCTTGATTTTCTATGAGTCAATTGCTCTCACACACCTTGGTTATCCATGAGCACTTTAATAATTGAATTAAACTTAAAATAGGTGATATAAAATTTTAAAATCATGAATCAACCAATAAACTATGTAGGCCATATATTAATAGGCTACATTCCTTCTTTAGGTCTTGTGGAAACCTATTAGGTCTTCTTAGTCACATATTACACTTGGCCTTCCATAGAACACTTATAAACTTCTCATAAAATAGGTAAACCTAAAATTAAAATAAAATATACCTTATAAAACTTAAATTTATGTCAAAAAAACATTTTAGGTATAACCAACACTTGAACCTCTTTTCAAAACATTATTCACAATAGGCCTATGCATACAGATAAAATCTATTTTGAAAAATTGAAGCATAAACTCAATTTTTACAAATAAATATGGAAATAAAAAACATATACATAAGAATAATTACCTTAATGTCATAAAAAAATTCATTATATGATTCAACTCAAGGTATATAAGCTCAAACCCTTCTATATAATTAGCCCACTTAGAACTACCAATAAGCCTCAAAACATAGTCAAGGAAACATGAACTTATGACACCTAATTGAACATAATAAAGGAATTTAAATTCATGAAAATTATAATATAAAATAACTATAACAAAATTAAATAAAAATATCATATTAATTAGATAAAATAATTGGTCTTGTAAACCAATTTGTTGACCTTCTCTTTCACAGTCTTTACTCAGCTAGAAAAGCCATTTTGGCTTCAATGTTCCAACCTCTTACACTGACTTAAAAGATTATGAAAAGGATGGACATGTATTTAAATTATATATATGTGTGTGTGTGTGTGTGTGTGTGTGTGTGTGTGTGTGTGTGTGTGTGTGTGTGTGTGTGTGGATCTATGTATAAATATATGTATATATCTATGTATATATATATATGTATATATATATGTGTATATATATATATAAATTATATATATTTAATTAGGGAAAATATCCTCCAAGTCATCACTGTAACTGCTATATGCCCACTAGACCTTAGTATACAACATTCATGTTTGCATATAGTTCATTGTCAAGAATGTTTAACAAAAAAACCATTAGAATATTGTGATGTATTTATGATTTTAATTATATAGTTAAATATAATTCAATATGATCCACATATCAACTATATTATCATATACAATATTTCTATATTATTCATATTGGTCTTATAGACCTGTTTATCTTTCTATGTGTCTCTGTTCCATATCAAGTCTTTAGACACAACCTTATGCTCAGAATTGAATTAAAAGATATTTAATAATGATCTAAACCATATAAAATAGTGAAAAAAATCCATATAATTTCATCTGAGATCCATAATCCATTTCAATTCCATCTTCTTCATGAAACCATCTACTAAGGTTTGTTGTCATTCTGAGTTTTAAAACCCTCATATTTATGCCAGTGTGTGTTTTACTTAGTTATTTGTTTATAAAACATAAAATTATCATTTATAAAATACCTAAAGTTAATTTAATACATTAATATCATTTCCAAACATTTAAATTACACATCTTTTATGATTAATAACATTAAGTAACTCTACAACCAAACCTTATATGTCATTATGCAAACCTTCAAGGTACAGTCATGTTGTCTAATGTTTTTATTACATAAAAAAGTGTTTTAAAATATCAATAAATGAATTAAATTTATCTTAAAATAGTTTAAAAAATCCCAAAATACTTAAAAAAACAATCCAAACACTCCAAATGAGTTCTAAAATAATACTACTCAAACTAGGTTTACTAAGTTTTATCATAGTCTACAATGGTCAAATTGGACAAAAAATGAATTAAATTTTATATAATTTCATGGATAAATTACACTTGGAGGTTATTCATCAATGAGTCTAATTAATATTTTATTTTTATACCATGCTATAAATCTCAATATCTTTGTCTCTACATGCATTTATCTACTCACTGGTTTATTTGGTTTTTACCATAGTAAAAACCTTTAAATTTGACCTACAATAAAGATAGTTGTATGAACATTTATGATAATTAATCACCTATAATTTTTTCCTCTCACTTAATAAAACAAATTTACCTTTCAAACCAGACCAAAATTCTCAACATATTGGCTTTTGAAAACAATTCTTTGCTCACTAGTCTCTTTGGCAAACATACTAAATTTGAACTCCAACGATATATTTGAAAACCAACAGATATTTATTGAGACATAAATTTTATTGGCTCTAGCACATATCCAATATATAGACCAAATTGGGAAGCTTATAACTTGAGATAGACAACTTGTCAAGACACCAAATTTGGAGGGCATATTTTTGCCATGTATGACATCATATTTATGTCACCTTTTGACCACATTTGATTTTTTAGGTACATATAATAAATGGACAAACTGATTGGCTCATTCATACCTTGATGATGTGAAATGAAGGTTTAGTTTTTCTAAGCTACGAATGTGCATTTTACTCTCTCCAAAGGAAAAATTGGATCTCTAAAATCTCACTAAATGATCCCTGAACCCCTAACACCATCCTATTGATCCTACATATAATAAATGCACAAACTGACTAGTTTATTGGTACCTTGAATACATGCAGTGATGGTCTAGTTATTCTAAGCTAAGAATGTGTATTTTCATCTCTCTAAAGGATAATATAGATCTATATAATCTCACCAAATGATATATAAACCCCTCACACCATCCTGTTGATCCTCAATACTCTAAACTCATGCCATACAGCTTCCAATGCATAAAACTAACCTCTATGTCATTAATACATCATGACATCATGCACCTTAGACATCAATGACAACTATAACATCAATTACCATGATAAACAATCTCCCCAATTGTCAATTATGGAAAAATCACTTTCAAAATGTCTTCTTACTAATCTAAACTCTTGCTTCATTTTGATCTTTCTCACCCTTTGACATTAATGGAAAAGGGTTTTACATAAGTTTCCATTTGATCCTTGGACTTCATCTTAACAAACCATGCCCACATATACCTAAATAATCATATATAGGCTCCCTTTATCACCATGATCATCTCCATCTACTTGTTCTTGTCATGACTGATATTTAGTTTAAACTATACTAACTATTAACCAAACTAATGTAGACCTTGATCCACTAGCTCACCATAGCATCACACCTATTTGTTTTTATTAATGAACCTTAGAGATAAAACCATGTCTACCTAATTTTTGAACCATAATGCCATGACCTTATCTGACTCAGACCTATTTGAAGATAAAGGGACTCCCCCTTAGCCTTCATTATCATGTGCACTCATGATTCCAATAAACGTGTCCTTTGGGTCTTGTTACCTCAATATATATATATATGATCAACAATCATAAAAACACAAAAAATGATACATGCTCATACCTCTCTTTACAAAATATATTAGTTTCCTTTGATGACTTATCAACACACTTCTAATACTCATCTTTATCTCATACCTTCTAGTAAGGTATCTTCATGTGATGATAGTGTCATGACTAGACTTCTCAAGTACTTGAAGCTTGAAAAATTACCTTTAAACACTCCTTAATGATTATACACCTTGATCACATGCATTTCATTATCCTTAGAAAATATCTTTGGATCATGTCTAGGCATATTTAGAGCATGGATAAATAGGTATTCAGAGCTTTGTAAGAATGTCTTTAGAGTTTTGTCAGAATGTCTTTGAAGCTTCTTGGGTGGATCTTTGGAGCTTTGATGGAATGTCTTCAAAACTCCCTGGTAGATCTTCATAGCTTCAATATAACATCTTCATATCTTGATGGATCATTTTCATAGATGCTTACATATATCTTTAGAGATTGATTAAGGATCTTAATAGCTCACTATGTTTTATGTTGAGTCTTCATAACATATGCAATCATCATATTTATACATCTTGAATCCATCTAATATTTGAACATAAGGATAGATAATATTCATATTTATTTCCTTGCTCAGGATCCAACATACTTCTATCATGCTTCATACTGACTTTATTGACCTCTTATTTTTCAATTTTGCATTTTCTTTTTTTTTTCACACTAGGTCCACTAGGCTTCTTTGTAGCCCTTAATTTATTCAAAAGAGGATATATCATTTTTTGTATTGATCTAAAAAACTTTAAATTTCATATCTATGTATATTTTATATTCCCCCTCATGCATGCCAAATTTCATATCTTAACTCTTTTTATGCATGGTAGTTCATTCACAAACTAGCCCTCTAAATTGACATAATCAAGTCTCCAATTCACTTTCTATCTTTATTTTAATTAATACATAACTGTATATAATATTTGACTCGTAGCACCTCATTAAATTCTAGGATATCAACATTTCACAACTACTCACCAAATTTGGTGACTCAACTCCATGTGTAACGTGATTGATACCTTCACATTTGCTTCTATTTACTGAAAGTGTCTCCATGAAGCATAATAGAGACACCCAAATCCTTAGAGATCTATAACAATCCTATATCTCCATACTCTCACAAGACTAAATAATCTTTAATGTCCATTTAGGATTGACCTTTGACTTGGGTTCTTTAACATCCTTCTTGATTTCACTAGCATTCACATTAGCTTGGGATAAAGCATTTGATTCATCCACATGGTCTAAATTCTTGACCTATAACATCGATTATTTCTTTAGGATTCTCTTATTCATGATTAGAACCTTTGAATTCATGTCTACATAATCATTCTTCTCTATCTGAGCTGATACCAAACACTCTTGGTATTCTACACTGGCAATTAGTTCACCTTGATCCATAGGTTGATCAAAATGAGTTCTCACCTTCTTTATTATCCATACTAGCATCTTGTTATGATTTGAGGACTTATTCAATATGATCTTACAAAATTTTGTAATATGATAAACACATTGAATTTATACTATATAACCTTAATGTTGTTAGACATACTCCTTGATTGATGTGGTCTATGATCTTTTATTAACCAATTGCTTCATTTACCATAGTCCCATGAAAACTCATCTTGGGTGGCATCCTTCTACATTCTTTTGCTTTATGTCCAAACTAATAACAAAAAAATCAATGACCATTGAAATCATTAAAATGCCTCATGGATTTAGGCTATCTAACAAAATTTGTGTTCATTTTGAGGTTAAACTTCTTGTTCATATTAGCATTTTCCTTGTTCTCATTTTGATCTACTTTGAAACTAAGACTTATCTTATCATTGATAGACTTATAACCAATTAACATGTCATCTAGAGACTTAGTGATCTTTTAAAACTTCCCATAGGTATTCATCTTTCTCATCTTGTCTATAAGATGCTCATGTTTAATCCTCAAAGAATATAGCTTTATCTTCAATTGGTTATACTCAACTTCCTTTCATCTAAACCTTGCATTGACACCCTCTAGCTAATTTTTGAGTTCCTTGATAGTCTTATTTTAATACCTCAAATCATCAAGGGAAGTTATGATTTTGGATTCAAAATATAATTTGATCCAAAACTCAGAAGTTCTAGTTGATAAATGTTTCAAGAACATAAAAATAACACAGTAACAATGAATTCTTTGAAAAGAGATGTTTTATTACTTAAGATCACAATATAACTATATGCTTATCTCTGGGAAGAGATGTCTAATTTTCCATTTTGGGTTACATCTTAATTTATACATATTTTGAAAGAAGGGGGAGAATTTATAAGGTCACCAATCTCGAGGGATATTAAGTGGTTCAACTTCCATGATTTAAAACAATATAAAATTCAAAGAATTACTATTTTTAAAAACATACTATTTTTAGACTACACTACTAAAATTGAAATTTGGGGCACTTCCATTGGGTTTTCGGGGTTCAAAATTCATTGAGAAAATATTAATTCCATCTCACCACATTCTCCTCATTCTTATATTTCCAACGATTCAAATGGCAAGTCAATTGGAGCTACAGTGCAAAAGTTATGGCCTCCAGAAGTTTCCTCATCAATTGGGGTGGAACTATCACCCAAATTATCACCTGAATTGTTTCCCAAATCATAATTCAAATTCTCCTTCTTCACTATCATATTATACTTATTCATCATACATGTTGTCTTCTTCCTTGGAGAAACCTACTTTTTAAACCAAAAGTAAAGCTCCATTAACAACTTGATCAACATAGTCATTATCACAATCCATTATTATGCTTCTTAGGATCACCTTAAAGCTACTAAGAACACTCCAAATTACCATCTTCTAAGACCAATTATTGGAATCAAAATCATTGAGAGGGGGAGGGGGGTGAATCAATTTCCTTAATACTCTTTTACTTTCACTTCATCATTCAGTCATTACCATTCATGAAGCAATACCAACCCAATATAAATAAGCATGAATAAAAAATTAATCAAACAAATAAATTCATAAACAACCATAACACATTATATAAGTGGGAAATCCTCATGGGGAAGAAAAACGATTGAAAAAAATCTTGGACAAATAATCCTATAAAGTAATGAATCAATCTTTAGATGAGCACTAACCTAACAAGGAGCACCATCCCCTAATTCACCAAGAACCCACTTAGATTTAGTAAGAACAAATTTTTTAGGAGGAACCAACCCCCTTATTAATCAATCACCCACTCAAATTTAGTAAGAACAAATTTTTTAGGAGGAACCAACCCCCTTATTAATCAATAACCCACTCAATCAACACTATGATGAATAAGCACCCACTCAGCCACTAATGATCTATCCACCCTTTCCTTGATGCTTATCAACACATGATGATGGTCTTCTTTTACTCTTTCTCTTTATTCTAATATATCTATTTATTCTACTCTCTATGACATCAATGTCATAATAAATCTTATATCTTCTCTCTCTCTCTTTCTTCTACTCTCTCTCTCTCTCTCTATATTTTGCTCTTTATGACATCAATGTCATACTCAATCTTCTATCTTCTTTGTCTACACACTAACTACCTCATCATAGCCTTATCAACATATTCAGGACTCTGATAAACCTATGATCATATATGAAAACCTTATATACTTTTACTTTAATAATATCCTCATTAAGGTTCTATTAACCACAATTAACCCTTATGGTCTAATCCTTGACACTCATGATCACATTCAAAACTACTTCTCACCCAAGAAAATTTGTCATTGCTCAATAAGTACTCTATCGCCTTGATTAGTTCACATAGACACTAATATTAATATGAAATATTATTATATATTAATTAAAACCATATTATAGTCCACATAACCTCTTCCTACTCCTCATTTTTCTCTTTTATTTGCTTACACACATACTTATCTTACACACGTAAATAAGCCTAATTAGCCTTGCTTTTGTACAAGTCACTTACTCTCACACACTTTGGTTATAAATGCACACTTGAATACTTTAATTAACCTTAAAATAGGTCATATAAAATTTTAAAATCATGAAATAACCAATACATTGGGTTGGCCATAGCTTAATAGGCTACATTCCATCTTTAGGTCTCATGGAGACCTATTAGGCCTTCTTAGTCACATGCTACACTTGGACTTCCTTGGAAAACCTATAAAATTATCATATAGTATTAAAACATAAAATTACAGTCAAATATACCTTATAAAATTTTAATTTAGGTCCATAACACCCTTTAGGTCCAACCATCACTTGAACGTTTTCTCAAAACACTTTTCACAATAGGCCTGTGCATACACAAAAAATATGTTTTGAAAAACTAATGAATAAACTCAATTTTGACAAAAAACCATGGAAATAAATAATATATACATAAAAATAATTAACTAAAGGTCATAAAAAAATTAATTATATTCTTAAACTCAAGCTATACAGGCTCACGCCCTTCTATGCAAGTAGCCCACTCAGAACTGCCAACAAGCCTCAAAATATAGTCAAGAAAACATGAAATTATGACATCTAATTGAACATAATAAATGTATTTAAATGAATTAAAATTATATTATAACATCCTTAAAACAAAATTAAACAAAAACATCATAATAATTAATGGAAACTATTGGTCTTGCAGACCAATTTGTTGACCTTCTCTCTCATAGTCTTTACTTAGCCAGACAAGCCATTTTGGCTTCAATGTTCCAACCTCTTAGACTAACTTCCAAGATTATAAAAATTATGGATATGTCATTAAATTAAAAAAACCAAAATCATGTTTTATTTTTTATATATATTTATTTAGGGAAAATATCCTCCAACTCATCACTTCAACTGTTATATGCCCACTAGACCTTAGCATACAACATTCATGTTTGCATATAGTTCACTATTAATATTGTTATACCAATATACCATTAGAATCTTATGATTTATTTATTATGTTTCATTAGGGAATCAAATATAATTAATTATGATCCACATATCAACCATATTATCATAGATAATATTTCTCTACTATTCATAATGGTCTTATAGACTAATCTATCTTTCCATGTGTCTCTGTTCCATATCATGCCTTTAGACATAACCCTATGCTTAGAATTACATTAAACACTAATTAAATAATTATATAAACTATATAAATCTATTAAAATAATACATATGATTTCCTTTGATATCTATAATCTATTTCAAGTCCATATTCTTCATGAAACCATCTACTAAAGTTTGTTATCATACCGAGTCTTAAAACCCACATATTTGTGCCAGTCTCTATTTTTATTATTTATTTATTTATAACACTTAAAATTATAATTTATAACATAAATAAATTTAATTTAATACCTTAATATCATTTCTAAACATTTAAAGTACTCACTTTTGATGATTAATAACACTAAACAACTCTGCAACCAAACCTTATCTGCCATTATGTAAACCTTCAAGGTACAATAATGTCATCTGATGTTTTTATTACATATAAAAATGTTTGAAAATTTAAATAAATACATTAAATATATCTTAAAGGAGTAAAAAACATCCCCCAATTCTTAAAAAAAACAACCCAAACACTGCAAATGATTTCTAAAACCATTCTACTCAAATCATGTTTACTTAGTTTTATCATAGTCTACAATGGTTAACATGGACAAGTAATAAATTAACTTTTATATAAGTTCATTTTGAAATTACACTTATAGGTTATTTATAAATAATTCTATTTAATATTTTATTTTTATACCATGCCAAAAATCTTAATATCTTCTTCTCTACATGCATTTCTTTGGTTCTTACCACAATTAGTACCTTTGAATTTGACCTAAAATAAATACATTTGTACAAACATTTATGATAATACAACACCTAGATGTTTTTCTACTCACTTTATAGAACAAGTTTCCCTTTTACACCATATCAAAATTCTTAATATATTAGATTTTGTAAATAATTATTTGCTCATTGGTCTCTTTGGAAAGCATACTCATTTATTTGAAAACCAATAGCTATTCCCTGAGACATAAATTTGATAGGATCTAGCAGATATCTAGACACTAAAACAACTTGGGAAGATTATAACTTGATATATACAAATTTTCAAGACACCAAATTTGGAGGGCATGTTCTTGGCACATATGACATCATATCTATGCCATCCTTTAACCACATTTGACTTGTTAAATACATATAATAAATGTATAAACTAACTAGTTCATTCATACCTTGATGACATGAAGTGATGGTCTAGTTATTATAATATATGAATGTGCATTTTCATCTCACTAAAGGATAAATTTTATCTCCATAATCTAACCAAAATATCTATAAAACCCTCACACCACCCTCTTGATCCTACATATAATAAATGCACAAACCGACTGGTTCATTCATACCTTGATGCCATTTAGTGATGGTCTAGTTATTCTAAGCTAAGGATACACATTTTACTCTATCTAAATGAAAATTTTGATCCCAAAAATCTCACCAAATGATTAATGAACCCCTCATACCATCCTCTTGATCCTCAATGCTCTTCGCCATGCCATACATACTCCAATCCATAAAACTAACCTCTTTGTCATCAATGCATCATGACATCATGCACCTTGGACATCAATGGTAACTCTAGCATCAATGATCATAATCAACATACTCAAGCTATCTACTTATTTTTTCAAACATATAAAATTATCAATCAATATTGAGACCATTCTTTATATTGCAATACATATTGTTATTTACAACTAGTTGTAAGTGTCGATTTTAATACTGAGTTAATACTGCAATACTATCTACATTGAGAAACCTTAAGTGATTATTAGAGGAAATATTAGCTAATGGAAAATGATTCATGATTGGGAGAGGCTATGATAATGAAACATTTTAGTTTATAGGCTAGATTAAGTTTAACACATGCATGTTTGGGAAAACATTGGGAATGGGTCAAGATATGTACTTGTGGATTGAGTTACATTTCCACTTTTATTACTTCATCATATACAATGGGAAAGCTAATAATGGTTATATCCATCCTAAAAAAAGTGGTAGTCTAAGGATCCAAATAATTTTTGATCATTTCTAAGGCCAATTGAGCATTTGGCCCATACAAGTTTGTTACCCTACCATACATTTTCTAAAAGTGTGAATTAAAATTGTATATAGGTTCATTAGATTCCATTTTATTGCAATAAATTTTTTGGTATAAGATGCTTGGATTTACTACTTGACCAAATTGGGATAAAAACATGGTATTTAATTAATTCCATCATGTAATTAATTTTTTTAGGAGGTTAAGAAACCAATCATAAGTTTGATCAAGCAAAGTGAAGGGAAATAACCTACAAGCTACATCTTCATGTTCAACATTTATCAAACCTAGGGATATTTTATAGGATGTAATGTGTTCTTTTGTATTCCTTCCAATGTTTAGAATGAACTTTGGAAGATAATGCTTAGGGTTTTTGGGTAAATCATGCACATTACCCATAGCATTTATGATTGATCCAAATAGCCAATAGATTATGGGGATGATGTGATTGTGTAAACTATATATATATATATATATATATATATATATATATATATATATATATATACCATGATTATATCTAAGACATATATGAACTTAGAGAGGATAAATAATTAATCTTATATGTCCCAACCTGACTCTAGATCTGTGATCCTTGAAGAAGACTCCAAAGTGATAAAATACTAATATTGTTTAGTATGGGTTTAAGCACACACCAAATAAAAATCATAAGGTCAAAATAATGGTCTATACTCAATTATAAACTCATATTATTTAGATATTTTAAGATCATAAATACTACAAGATAGGAAATATGGTGAGTGAAGTTCATGCTCTCCTTCTACTACTAATTTATGTTTGCTAAAATTGTGACTCACTAAAATAATTAAAAATTAATTGATCTAAGTGAACACAAGTAGCCAAAAACTAATGGGACAAAAAGTACCCTTATTTTTAGGACTTGATGGTGATCCAAGGGCCAAAAAACTCCAAACAATATAGCATGGGTAGGATATGATTATTTCCACCCCAATCTCACTATTGGTATCTTTTACAAATGGATTATTTATAGTGTAATGGGTATATAATTTATTATAAACAATGTAAAAGAGAGGGAAAGAGTAATTCAAAAGAGAGATTAATTCCTTAATTTAGATAGGTCTTCTAATACTCAAAAATTAAACAGGTGTTGATTTCAATAAAATCAATGGCATCTGGCCTAACTACTACACAAACTGAATACCACAATGAACAAGAATCAAAGGAAAATTATGTCAACATGCAATCTATATCTCTATTCAAAATAAAGATAATGCATAAGCTTGTATATATTTGCACACTGTGACTAATTTATGCCTCAAGATAACTAGAATGAGTTATGAAATCCAATTAATCTAGCTAATGCATAATCTAATTATATATCCACTTTCACATCAAAAAAAATCTTTTCATATATTACTTCTAAAATCAAGATCTTTATAAAACCATCAAGATAAAACTAATAGGAAGGGTCATGTGAAATCTTATCTCAATATCCATACAATTTTGGTACTCAAATGTGTTGGCCTTGGTAGACAATAAAATATCAAAAAATCATGAGGGAACAACAGGTGTAATCCTAACATGATTATGATATCATTTTTAGGACTAAATTTTTTGATCCTTATAATGGTAAGTAATGTTTATATTATAAATAGGGATAACCCATCATGGTTATGATGCACAAACATAAATTGAATGTTCTTGATATAAAAATTAAATGGAATAAATAATTAGAGTTGAGTGTTTTATGATAACACATCACAAATGAATAATGATCTAGTCATGGCACAATTTAAGATACAACATCTAGGATGGAAGTGGATTCAATCTCCAACACATGAATTTATAATGATCAAACGACACTCTATGGTATTCAATATTTTATACTAACCAATTAATCCAATAATAAGTAGCTACTTCATTTTAGATTAATACCAATTATTAGGATATTGGTCATTGTATTGGCTTTTTTCATTCCTAATTTATCATACTTATCTCAAAGTAACAAAATTAATTATATATGCATGATTTATTATTAAATGTTGATGACCAAGATGTTGTCCCCTAAAAATATCAGTCATTTTTGGGACAATATTTGAACTATTTTTGAACTATTTTGGTCCAACAGACCAAAATCCTCTCTCCCCTTCTCAAAAGTTGTTCTAGGCATTCAAATTCTCCATTTTTCAAGCTTTTTCAAGTTCTACAAACTCTGCAGGTTTGAAAACTATGGACTCTGGAGGCCCATTTCTACTGAATATGTAGACCATATCTATGGAACTCCACCAGTTCTACAGACTCAAATCTACGAAATCTATAGGGTGGAACTTCAGACTTCACAAATGGTTTCTACTAGACTTCACCATCTAGATTTCTATAGACTCTTTCAAAGTTAGAGAAAACTATGGACTTGGTTTCTACAGAGACTGTAGGCAGACTCATTTCTATGGACTCATTTCTACGAACTTTGTAGGTTTAAATCTACAAACTCTGTAGATATGTTTCTATAGACTCAACATGCTTAAAATTAGTAGGTTCAATAGGTTCAAAGGATTCTATAGGTGAGTTTAATCAAAAGAACAAGTTTCCAAGACTTAGTCATTTTTAGGATTGGTTCAATGCCTTGGTTCAACCAAAAGATTTCATCATCACGCTTTTATGCAGTGTTTGAACCATTAAACCATTGAACCATTGAACCTTGAACCATTTTGGTTCAATGGGTTCAAAGGTTTAACATCATCAATAAGATTTAAGTGCATTTGTCCAAGGTTTAAAGTTCAACTGCTTCAAGGTTCAACGGCTTTGAAACACTTATCAAAGAGAAGAAGGCTTGAACCATTGAACCATTGAACCTTAAACCATTTTAGTTCAATAGGTTCAAACATTCAACAGGTTCAACGACCCTATGGTTCAACATGGTTTGGCTCAAAGCATTTGGTTTAAGTGGTCAAGTAAATGAATGGACTACAAGAGATTGAATTGATTGAAACATTGAACTATTAAACCAAAGTTGGTTTAATTGGTCAGTTCAATTAGTAGGTTCAAAGGGCTACCCCAAAGCCAAAGGAAAAAGAGTCTTTGCAGAAGGCATTGAACCAAGCCGATAGCCCTTTCAGAAGGTAGTGAACCAAGCTGAGTGCCCTTGCAGAGGGCAACGAGTAAAAATGAACAAAGAGAATTCCTTTAGAAAAGTGAACCAAGGAAAAATAGCCCTTATGGAGGGCAGGTAGGGAACAGGCAGACCATTTCAAAAACCAATTGAAGAGTAGGGAATTCTTTCATAAAAGTTCCCATGAAAAAGTAAACAAGGCACAAGTCCTTCAGACAAAATGTCTGAAGGAATTCCTTCAGACATTTTGTCCAAAGAAATTCACCTAGGGAGAAAGCCCAATGGAAAGTAAAAGCAAGTGGGAAGAAAAGACAAAGGGAAGGAACATTTCCTTTGGACAAAATGTCTAAAGGAAAACCCTGAAGCAAAAGTCTACCGACGAAGATAAAATTTGCCAAGGAGAAAGAAGCCTGAAGGCCATCTGAAGATTGCCCAAAGGGTATGTGCCCTTGTGGGGGGATCTTGACAAGAAAAAAGAGTCCTTTCTCAAGACCCTAAAGGGTAGGTCCCCTCCAAGAAGGACAAAACAAGAATGTCGAAGGAATTGCCAAGGAGATTGATGGGCTTGTAGATGTCAAATTTGAACACCATGAACTAGCCATTGGGATCCAGATGTTCAGTGACATCCCCACAATTGTCAAATTCAGGGCAGTGAACTAGCTATTGGCTTTCAAGCGATGATGGACGTAAAAATGTCAAATTTATAGAAATGAAATATCTGTTGATCTTTGAAAGCTAGAACGTAGACGTGAATGCAAAAGGCCAAAACACCAATGGGAAAAACCACTGATGGAAGAGTGTAAGGAGCCATCAAGACTGAAAGAGATAGCCTGAGAGCTTAGATCACACAGATAAGGATGAAATACAATAAGGAAAGGGGGAATGATGGAGAAAGATCAAAAATATCTTCACATAAGATATGTTTCTAGAAAGTAAAGCAACCCCCCAGGTGGACATTGGAAGAGCATGAACATTCAATGGTGTGGCCCATTTTTCTACATCAAGTAAAGTAAAAAATTACATGCACATCAAGAAACACATCACGTAGCCCATATTAAAGACTGACGCTTGATTCTAGCATAACCCATGGATAGAATTTAAAATGCATTAAAGGCATTAAATGCATCATAACACATTTTTGTGAAACAAAGCACCCAAGTCTTTCTTGGAGCACTATATATTGGACTCTTTCTTATTGTTTTGGAGATCTCGGTCTGTAATAAAAAATGAAACTCTACCCAAATTGAAAGGCATTACTAAGACTTTGAGCTTAGATTGTTGATCATATTTCATTATTTGAATAAGAAAACAAGTGACTTTTCAGACTTTGTGCTGGAATAGCTTGGTTCTTGGGGAAATTTTTCTTATGTCTATTTCCTTAATACATTTTTTGTCCATTTGATTAAATAAGTAGAATTAGTAAAAGTGATCAAGAAGGTGTCTTGAAGCTAGTTGTGGAGAGACTTTGTGCTGCCATAATTGTCTTTAGTTTTTCTATTTTTCTATTCTTGTGTAAAGGATGTTGGGATGACTTTGTGCCCTCGTTATCCTTCATATTCTATTTCTATGTAAAATACCTTGGGATGACTTTTTGCCCTCATTATCTTTCATATTTCACTCTTTGGTAGTTGAGGTGAAGATTTTGTGCCTCATTTCATCCTGCTGTGTTACTGCGCCCCATTACAGTTACTTATCATCACCCAAAAGATTCCTTTTGTCTGATGAATAACACTTCTAAAAGAAAATGAGTGTCTTCTATCATTTCATCAAGATTTCTCCTTTGATTTGTGAACATCATCTCTGAAAAAAGAGAGATGGATGGTTTATCCTACCCACGAGTATTATTTTCTACTTACATATTTAGTATATAGCTCCTTCATATTTACAGGGAACCTCCCCTTGATGAGAGGAGCGATTTGTCCCCTTTTGATGTAGTAAACCTACACATTTGGCTGATTAATTTCCCTATGCTATGGTTGAAGAGACCTATGTTGCTCATCAGTTAATTGATTGACAAAATATTCACCCAACAGTTTTTGGTGACTCCACTGGGGATGAACATGTAATCTAAAGCCTCAAGTTTTAGATTGAAGTAGTCCCTACCCTTATTCATTATAGACTCTGAAAACTCCATTCTATATCTTACCCATTATCATTATAACCTTACCATCTCCCTCCACTTCCATTCCAATTGGAATAGAATGCACAGTTTGAAGCCTCAAGCTTTAAGCTGAAGTAGGGCCAATTCTTTCTCATTTTTTTTTTACAATTTGACAACTCCACGCTATATGGGAAGCCAAAGGGATAAAGGTATTATTGACCTTGTATTTGAGTTGGTATAGAAAAGTAATTTTATTTTGTTTCCTTCACCATCTCACCTCCAATGAACTAGGAGCTTTCCTCCTACTAAAGTCAAGTCTCCATTACTGTGCAAAGCATCCATTTCCACTATTAATAAAGCTTTGTCAATACTTACCCCTCTGAGATTTGTTATCCCACCTTTCCATAGTCATACAATGGAAGTTCAAGGTCCTTCAAGTAACTCTTTTGGCCCACTCAATTTGAATCCACCCCTGCATAAACTACCACGTAGCTCAAGAAAGAATTTCACCAAATTCTATGGTGATGGGAAGGTTCATCCTAATGAACATATTGTAGCCTTCAACATAGCCTGTACTATAATAGGAGTGGAATTTGAGAATATGGAAATCAATATTTTCATAGAAACAATACAAGGTGTTACTGTAGAGTAGTTCTACCATCTGTAGTCTAAATCAGTGACTAATTGGAACACCCTCAAAGCCAAGTTTTGAAGCTAGATTCAAACCTACAGAAGATTCACATGCCCTACTGGCTCAACTCACACAAATGAAGAAAGAGCCTCATGAACCAATGAGGGATTTCATAGCCAAGTTCAACAAATTGAGGAACATAGTTCTTGTTATTATTCAACCAACACTTGAGAATCTCAAATATTTCTTCATCAACTCTCAGCTGCCTGAAGTAAGTTTTCTACTGAGATGTGCTAGCCAAATAGACCTTGCTATAGCTTAGGATTTGACCACTGAGGTGGAAGATGACCTTATATTGGTAGGAAAGATAAGGAGAGATCTAAATAGAGGTAAATCCTCTTCATCTTCTAAATATCCATCTATAGGTACCACTGATCTAATGGTGCAGAAGCTAGAAAATGAGTTGCTAGCTCTCAAGAAGCAAATGGCACAAGGGATATATTCAGCTCCTTTTTACAAGGATATGCCAAGAAGGACATTCCCTAATCAGTCATACCTAGGTAACGCTACCAAAAATCAAGGATAGCCAAATCATCTTCCTCCCCCATAGGGGAAACTTGCCATTAAAGTACCCCCAACCAATTCAACAGTTGGATATCTTGAAACAGAATCTGATTTCTCTTTCTAGCCTAAATTGAATCAAGAAAATGACGTTGATATCCTTGTAGAAGGCCAAGAAGAATTAGCTGGTGACTCCAACATTGGTTTCTTGAATTACCAAGATGAACCTAGAGGTAAAAGTGAAGTAGTTGATGGATCATATGATGTATTCACTTGGTCCCAAAACCAGTCAGCCTAGCAAGCTGATAAGTAAAAAACAAGGGAAAGTTTTCAGCTTGCAATCTCAATTTCCAAATGAGGAACTTCTCTACCTTTCCAACCAAAGGATACCATGAGTAATAAAAAGGTAAGTACATCAAGCATTCCTCCATCCCCAACTTCAATTCCATAGACTAGTCCTCCCCCTCTTAAAAACTAGAAAGATGAACTACCTTCCTCTATTCCTAATCCATTTTAGTCATTTGACATAATCGACCATGTCAAAAAGACCAAAATTAAAATGTCTAAATTTTTATTCCTACAAGCCAATCCTGAACAGTTGGATAGATTAGTTTAGTGTGTGAAGAATAAAGTTGTCCCTATAAGATAAGATGTTAAGAAGGTAACTCATGATCCCCCAAACAATATGTCCATCCCAAACAATCTTGTCATTACTCCTCCAGCTGCCCCTGGGAAAATAGAGCCTTTCTATGTTTCCCTATTGATAAATGGTCATAAAATGAGCAATTTCATCATAGACTTAGGTGCATCTGACAACATCATGCCTGCCATAGTGGCAGAATCTCTTGGACTCACACTGACCAAAACCTTTGGGAGATGTTTCTCCATGGAGAACAAACAAGTACCTATACTGGGACAAATCAAGGATGCCCAATTTGTATTTATAGCATTCCCAAACAAAAGGATCAAGATGTTCCAGCCTCATACGGCATTCTTCTAGGGAAAAAATTCTGCAAGGATGTTGGTGGAGAATTGAGCATGGACCTATTTGAAGTGAGGATCCCTGTCAAAGGCATCATGCAGAGGTTTCTTCCTAAAAAGGAATCAAAATATGTTGTCACTCAGACATCAGCCCCTAAAGCTCAAATTCTATTTGAATCTTTAGGCATGGACAATTACTTCATAACCACATAGGGTAATCATGTTTCAGTAGATGAAATTTCTATAGGTGGTGATCCAAAGATGGATTCAAACAAGACATCAAAAGAATTGGTAGGGTGTAGTATAGATGAAAAAGGATTTTCCACCTCTAATGATGAGAAATCTAAAAGAAAATTAATTTTTGATGATGTTTGGGTCCTAGAATTTGATGGCAGTTGTTCATCTACTAGTTTAGGGGTTGGGATTATGCTGATATCTCCTTAAGGGGATATTTTACCTCTTCATACAAGTTGTAGTTCAGCAATATTAACAATACTACTAAATATGAATCCCTTCTACTTGGATTGAAAGCCACTAAAGACAAGGGCATCAAACTCCTTCATGCCAAAGGAGATGCTGAGTTAGTGGTTTGTTAGATGAGAAACCTATACCAAACCAAAAATGAGATATTGTGCCACTACCACAACCTAGTCTAGGATCAAATTGAAAGCTTTGATGCTTTCAACATCTCTGCCATACCTAGGGAATTCAATGACCAAGCTGATGCACTGGTTGTTTCATCAACTCTCTTAGTCCCTCACCTAGACTTCACAAGAGGTAAATACACCATTGAGCTAGTCTTCTGACCAAGTGTACCTGATAATGCTAGTCATTGGCAAGTGTTTAAAAATGACAACCAAATCATTGCCTTTCTGGAATAAAGAGACAACTTTGAACAGTTACACTTTAAAGACAGTAATCCTCAGAAGCTTGAATTAGCTCCTAAAATGAGCTCAGATGTAGATGAAGAATTATTTTAACTCAAAGAGAATAAAATTCCCAAAAGTCTAGTTTCCCTTGAAAATCTATTTGACAAACATGACAGATTCATCAAACAGCAACAAATGGATTCAAGCTCCTCCCAAGGGTTTGATCAGATAAATTTGGCTACCAAAGAAGGTCCCAAGATGGTTAACATTGGTAAATGCTACACTGCTAAAGAGAGGTTCAAGTTTACTACTTTACTTAGCCAATACATGGATGTCTTAGCATACTCCTATGATGACCTGAAGTCTCTCAGGCCTAATGAAATCCACCATGACATTTCTCTCAAGGCTGACTCAGTGCCTTACAAGTAGAAATCCCAGTACTATAATCCAAAGATATTAGGTACTATTTTGTTTGAGATACATAAAATGTTGAATGCTAGAGTCATTTTCCCAATCCATCATTCCACATGGACTTCCAACATAGTGCCTATGAGGAAGAAGAATGGTCAAATTTACATCTATGTGGATTTCAAGAATCTGAATCAGTCATCTTTAAAGGATAACTATCCTTTGCCCATCATGGATCAAGTTCTTCAGACAGTGACTAGTTCAGAGATGTTATCAATGCTAGATGGCTTCTTAGAATATAATCAGGTTGAAGTTGGTGAAGCAGACCAACACAAGACTACCTTTACCACTCCTTGGGGCATGTTTGCATATAGAAGGATGCCTTTTGGCTTGATAAGTGTTGGTGCCACCTTTTAGAGAGCAATGGACCTTAATTTCAAGGATGAGATGGGTAAGTTCATTTTAGTTTATCTTGATGACTTGACCATTTTTTCTAAGCATTGCCTAGATCATATATGCCACTTGCAACAAGTGCTGGAGCGCTACTACCAAAATGGCATTTCCTTAAACCCCAAGAAGTCAATTATTGGAGTAACAGAGGGAAAACTTCTCAAACACATTGTGTCCAAAGGAGGTATAAAGATTGATTCAGATAGAGTCAAGTATATCCAAGAGCTTACCTTGCCTACAAGAAAGACTGTTGTTCACTTTTTATTCAGCAAGGTGAATTTCTTATGAAGATTCATCCCCGAGTTTGCTAAGAAGACTTGACACATTGTGAACATGATGAAGGGAAATGCCACCTTCAGTTGAACTGAAGAAGGTAAGTCAACATTTGAGGATATCAAGACTATCATTAATCACACCCTAATTTTGGTTTGTCCAGACTACAACAAAGAGTTCATCATATACAGTTATACTTCTAAACCCACTCTTTCAACAATTCTAGTTCAATAGGATAAAGAAGGTATGGAATCTCCCATTTTTTTCATGAGTTACCCTCTCAAAGATCATGAGCTAAAGTATTTGAACATGGAGAAACATGCTTATTTAGTGGTGAAGGCACTCAATCATTTCCACCTCTACATCTTGAATTCTCACACTATTGCCTTGGTTCTTGATACCATGATCAAATCCATACTGACTCAACATGAGTTTGGGACAAAAAGAGGTAATTGGATTGTAAAGATCTAGGTGTTTGATCTAATCATTGAGCCAATAAAGTTGGTATGGGGAAAAGGCCTATGACAATTAATTACTGATAACAAACTAGAAGAAATAGAGCATGAAGAAGCAGAGATGGAAGACACATCGATAGTCCTCTTTTTCTCTACCACAAATGAGTGGTATTCAGGTATTGCTAATTTCCTTACTTATGGTGAGTGTCTTGCTCACCTATCTTACAAAAAAAGGAGGACTATCAAGTTGAAAGCTACCAATTTTGTCCTTTGGGACAATGGCTTGTACAAGAGGAGCCTTGATGGAGTGTTCCTTCACTGTGTGGATAAGGAGTAGAAATGCCAAATTTTGGAATATTTCCACAATCTAGCCTATGGAGGACTTTTTTTGCTCCTGTGACTACCCATAAAATTCTATGAGCCAAGTATTACTGGCCAACTCTTTTCCAAGATGCATATAAGTGGGTGAGAAAATGTGAATTGTGTCAGTAATTTATTGGGACACCCAAGTTAGCTGCCCTGCCTCTCAAGATAGTGATCATAGAGGAAGCATTCCAGCAATGGGGAATTGATTTTAATGGAGATGTAAACCCATATTCAAGTGCTAGACATGATTATGTCCTTACAGCAACTGACTACTTCACCAAGTGGGTGGAAGCCATCCCAACCAAGCATGCTACTTCAAAAGTAGTGTGCAATTTCCTCAAGGAGAATATCATTTACAGGTTTGGGGTCCCAACCAAGATTGTTACTGATAATGTAGCTTGTTTCACTTCCTAGGAGATTACATAATTCTATTTCTACTATGGGATTACTCTCTCCCACTCTTCTGATTACTTTCCATAAGGGAATGGACAAGCTGAATCAAGCAATAATAACTTGATGACTATCATCAAGAAGCTGGTGGATGACAACCAAAGGACATGGCATAAAGCATTGGTTGATGCTCTATAGGTAGACAGAATCACACCAAAGAGGGCAATTGGTATGTCTCTTTTCCAACTTCTTTATGGTATCAATGTTGAGATACTAATCACCTTGGAATTGCCAACATTAAAATAGGCTAAGGCAATTGAAGATCATACATATGAAAGCCCCCTAGATAAAAGGATCATGTGCTTGACTGAGCTCGATGAGCAGAGAACTATGTTGGTGGACCAAATTTTTGCCAATCAAAGTCTGGTAAAGAAGCTCTCTAACTGAAAGGCAAAAAACCATGATTTCTAGGTTGGAGATCAAGTCCTACTATGTGACAAGAGAAGAGAACTAAAGGGGATGCATGGGAAGTTTGACTCCCTTTAGAGCGGCCCATTTACTATTCATTAGCTCAATGGTGGAAATAGTTTCTTGCTGAAATATCAAGATGCCATGCTCTTCTCTCTACCTTATAGTGGGAAACAGCTGAAACACTTCAATATGTGAAGTATCAGATAAGATCAGCTTGTACATATGTATATTTGTATAGTCTTTAGTCCTATTTTTGTGCTTTCATTTTTGTTTTTATCACCTTTATTTTTGGGTAGCATGACTCCATGGCCCAATGGCATACTTCAAGGCACTGGAGATTCTAGTTTCTACTCCCCTCAGCTGTTCTAAGTTTTCAACTAAAGGAAGTTCCCCAACTAGAGCGAGCTATTGTCCCCAAAAATATCAGTCATTTTTGGGACAAAATTTGAACTATTTTGGTCCAACAGACCAAAATCCTCTCTCCCCTTCTCAAAAATTATTCTAGGCATTCAAATTCTCCATTTTTCAAGCTTTTTCAAGTTCTACAGACTCTGTAGGTTTAAAAACTATGGACTCTATAGGCCCATTTCTACGGACTCTACAGGCCATATCTACAGACTCCGCTAGTTCTACGGACTTAAATCTATGGACTCCACCAATTCTACGAACTCAAATCTATGAACTCTATAAGGTGGAACTATAGACTTCACAGATGGTTTCTATAGACTCTACCAACTAGATTTCTCTGGACTCTTTCAAAGTTAGAGAAAACTACGGACTTGGTTTCCATGGACTCTGTAGGCAGACTCATTTCTATGGACTTATTTCTACAGACTCTACAGGTTTAAATCTATTAACTCTATAGATATGTTTCTATGGACTCAACATGCTTAAAATCAGTAGGTTCAATAGGTTCAAAGGCTTCTACAGGTGAGTTCAATCAAAATAACAAGTTTCCAACACTTATTCATTTTCAATATTGGTTCAATGCTTTGGTTCAACCAAAAGAGTTCATCGACAAGCTTTTATGTAGTGTTTGAACCATTGAACCATTAAACCATTGAACTTTGAACCATTTTGGTTCAACAAGTTTAATGGGTTCAAAGGTTCAACAACATCAACAAGAGTTAAGCACATTTTTCAAGGTTCAAAGGTTCATTGACTTCAAAACACTTATCAAAGAGAAGAAGGCTTGAACCATTGAACCGTTGAACCTTAAACCATTTTGGTTTAATGGGTTCAAAGGTTCAACAAGTTCAACAGACCTATGGTTCAACATGATTTGAATCAAAGCATTTGGTTCAAATGGTCAAGTGAATGAATGGAATATAAGAGATTGAACCGATTGAACCATTGAACCAAAGTTGGTTCAATCGATCGGTTCAATAGGTAGGTTCAAAGGGCTACCCCAAAGCCAAAGGAAAAAAACTCTTTATGGAAGGCATTAAACCAAGCTGACAGCCCTTGTAGAGGGTAGTGAACCAAGCTGAGTGCCCTTGTAGAGGGCAATGAGAAAAAATGAACAAATAAAATTCCTTTGAAAAAGTGAACCAAGGACAAATAGCCCTTGTAGAGGGTAGGTAGGGAATAAGTGGACCATTTCAAAAACCAAGTGAAGAGCCAGGAATTATTTCAAGAAAGTTCGCATGAAAAAGTAAACAAGGCATGAGTCCTTCAAATAAAATGTCCAAAGGAATTCCTTCAAACATTTTGTCTGAAGAAATTCACCTGAGGAGAAATCTCGACAGAAAGTAAAAGTAAGTGGGAAGA
Organism: Torreya grandis; assembly: GCA_037957365.1. Taxonomy (NCBI): domain Eukaryota; kingdom Viridiplantae; phylum Streptophyta; class Pinopsida; order Cupressales; family Taxaceae; genus Torreya; species Torreya grandis. The sequence continues at coordinate 1,557,278 of JARHVA010002612.1, forward strand.
AAAGACAAAGGGAAGGAACATTTCCTTCAAACAAAATGTCTGAAGGAATTCCTTCAAAAAATTTTCCAAAGGAAAAGCTCGAAGCAAAAGTCTATCGATGAAGACAAAACCCACCAAAGAGAAAGAAGCCCGAAGTCCATCTGAAGACTGCCCAAAGGGTATGTGCCCTTGCGGGGGGCTCTCGCAAAGAAAAAGAGACCTTTCTCAAGACCCCGAAGGGCAGGTCCCCTCTGAGAAGGACAAAATAATAATGCCAAAGGAATTGCTGAGGAGATTGACGGGCCCACAGACATCAAATTTGAATGCCGTGAACTAGCCGTTGGGATCTAGATGTCTAATGATGTCCTCATAGCCGTCAAATTCAAGGCAATGAACTAGTCATTGGCTTTCAAGCGATGATGGGCTTGAAAATGTCAAATTCATGGAAATGAAATAGCCATTAATCTTTGAAAGTTGGAATGCAGACCCGAATGTAAAAGGCCAAAACACCAAAGGGAAAAACTATTGATGGAAGAGTTTAAGGAGATAGAAAGATCAAAAGAGATAGCCTGAGAGCTTAGATTACATAGATAAGGAGGAAATATAGTAAGGTAAGGGGGAATGATGGAGAAAGATCAAACATATCTACGCATAACATATGTTTCTAGAAGGTAAAGCAACCCACCAAGTGGACATTAGAAGAGCATGAACATTTAATGGCATGGCCCATTTTTATACATCGAGTAAAGCAAAAATTTTCACACACATCATGAAACACATTAGGCAGCCCATATTAAATATTGATGCTTGATTCTAGCATAGCCCATGGACATAATTTAAAATGCATTAAAGGCATTAAATGCATCATAACACATTTTTTGTGAAACAAAGTGCCCAAGTCTTTCTTGGAGCACTAAATATTGTACTCTCTCTTATTGTTTTGGGGATCTCAGTCTGTAATCAAAAATGAAACTCTACCCAAATTTAAAGGCATTATTGAGACTTTGAGCTCAAGTTGTTGATCATATTTTGTTATTTGAATAAGAAAATAAGTGAATTTTTAGACTTTGTGTTGGAATAGCTTGGTTGTTGGGGAAATTGTTATTATGTCTATTTCCTTAATACATTTTTTTCCATTTGATTAAATAAGAAGAACTAGTGAAAGTGATCAGGAAGGTGTCTTGAAGCTATTTGTGGAGAGACTTTGTGTTGCCACAATTCTCTTTAGTTTGTCTATTTTTCTATTCCTATGTAAGGGATCTTGTAATGAATTTGTGCCCTCATTATCCTTCATATTCTATTTCTATGTAAAAAACCTTGGGATGACTTTGTGCCCTCATTGTCTTTCATATTTCACTCTTTAGCAATTGAGGTGAAGACTTTGTGCCTCATTTCATCCTACTATGTTACTGCACCCTGTTATAGTTACTTGTCACCACTTGAAATATTCATTTTATCTACTGAATAACACTTCTAAAATAAGAGGAGTGTCTTTTTTCATTTCATTAGGATTTCTCCTTTGAATTGTGAACATCATCTCTAAAAAAGGAGAGATGGATGGTTTATCCTACCCTTGAGTATTATTTTCTATTTACATATATAGTATATAGCTCCTTCATATTTACAGGGAACCTCCCCTTGATGAGAGGAGAGATTTTTCCCCTTTTGATGTAGTAAACCTGCACATCTGGCTGACCAATTTCCCTATGCTGTGGTTGAAGAGACCTATTTTGCTCATCAGTTAGTTGATTGATAAAATATTCACCCAGCACAAGAAACATTGGAATAATGGGTTTGTTATAATATATAAATAGATTCATTCAATTCTCTTAATTAACCTATTGATATTGATATACTTTAGGTTGATTCTATCTTGGAGTTATAAATAATCTTATCAATTGCAACCTCTTCTTTTACCTAGATCTTTATCAATGTTCTAGCCATTTTATCTTATGACTAGCTCATAATATCTTTGATGAAAGTTCCTTCCAATTGAATATATTTTCTCAATGATCCAAAATGTTAATTTATATGTCCTATAGTCCACTCTCCTTTACATTTTATCTTTGCTTCCAATTGAAATAGGTCATCACTTATCCTTTATTTGGTCTTTTCCCTATCCATCAAAATTTGGCTCCCTCTTTTCCTATCTATACATCCACATGTTTATCATTGAGGTTAACCCTTACATGTTTTCTTCACTACCACTTATCACCTTTAGTTCTCTTTGATACTTCTCCTTTGCTAGACTTATGGATTTTTCCCACTATGTCATACTTTACACCTAAAAGCTTGTCAACATTCCCAGGCATTACCTCGCTATTTGATTCCATCATTATCATGGATTATTTTTAGGTTTTCAGGATCTTCATGCTTTGATATTTCAATATTATTAATTCTCTAAGGTTTTGGGTTAATATTTTCAATCCCCCAAGCTTCTAGGCTTCTAAGATGGTGCCAAGTGTCAAAATCTTTGGGCCTTAAGGGAATGAAGTTTTATAAGGTTAGTTCTCTCTTGGACCACTAAGCTAATACATTAATGATTATGAGGTTCTAAGTTTATAGGGTTATAATGTTTTTAGCTTCCAAGGTTTTGGGGTAGCTAGGATCATACCACATAGTGCGATATTTGGGCCTTAGGGTTTTAAAAGATTTATCATTTTTCAAAAAAAATTAATTGGGAAACTCTCTAGGTTAGTAATATTTTTACATGTGGATAAATATCAATGGATTCAGGATATCTTTATGAACATAACAAAGTAAAATTATATTGGAGAATCTATCATTAGGTTATTCAAAAACCAAAATCCATCTAAGCATGAATAAATAAATACAAATAAAGCATATAATGACTTGATAAAAACTTGGTGAAAACATAAACCAGACTTGATCAAACATAAAATTTTTCAAAATTAAATTTCACAAAGGAAAATAAATCCATAAATTAAAAAAATATTTAGAGAAAATAATCATCATTTGAATGAAATAAAATGCTTTAGAAACTGAATGAAATTTTAAACTATGAATCACAATACAAACGTTTCTAGGGTAGGCCAAACGACAAAAATTATCATGCAAGATTCCACATTTAAATTAAAATTTGAAATTACATAAATAATATATTTTTATTATGTAAAAGTAAACCATAATGTGATAAATAAGTCAGGCTCATAAGTTGGATACAAAAGAAAATGAAACCTGATATTTGCATTTTGAGGGGCATTCATAAATGAAGTCTTACCAGTATCTAATCATATGAAAATAAAACATCTATACTGAAGCAAGAGGGTACCAATGTGAAAAATATGAGTATGGGGAATATTGGACCTAACATGAAAAAGTCATATCCTAGTGTCACCATGTGTTGCTCAATGTTGGCAGCCTAGTTGTAAGCCCATGATAACAATATAAGTATTGCTAGAGTTCTTTTAAGAAACATGGATGCTATTAAGTCTAATATTATTAGATAGGTCTATACAGTAAAAACTTATGTTTGTGTGTATGTTTATTTAAACCTATGGTATAAAGTGTATAAATGTGAATTAAAAACACTCATTAGCTCATTTGATTCCCTAAAACTAGTAACAAAGGGATGGTAGAGGATAACCAGATCAATGTGAAGCCTAAAGTGATTGATAAACACTATCTTTAGATCATTCTAAGGGGTAATAGATCCATTAAATATGAGGTGACACTTGTAGTTAGCCTCTCCTAATGAGTAAGGGAAAAAGGGGAAAGGCAAATCCTCATGTTGGATTTGAGTTTAGATAGGGGCATCTTTGATTTCTTGATTATGTTCTTCGGTATTTTGAATCTTATTAGGTATGCATTTTGGGTAGAATTTTTTGAGATTATTTGGTATTTCAAAGGATAACCCTATAAATTTCATGTTGCATCCATGCCCACCAATCCAAGTGGGATTATCCATCATTAGTAGATTATGATGGGTATAAATTAGATTGATGAAGGAAACTACAAACATAGGCAAGCTACTACCTAAGTGGATTTGTCTAGTTTTTGGTTTTCCTTTGTTTTTTCTTGGTTTTTTGATATTCATAAGTTGTAATAAATAAAATTTAGCCCAAAAAAACTTCAATATAGTGGGTATCATTTTGATATTTAGTTTATCTTTTAGAATACATGAGCATGGTAATGCTCTTAAGTGTTCAAGTTTTGATTTTTTGGTTAATAATTTTAGTTTCTAATGTATTATTAGTCCCTCCTTCAAACACCAATATTATTACATGTCATTTGGAATGGACCACCAACATTAGGATTTTATGGTGGTAAATCCCATCTAGACTATCTTAAAATGAGTCCTGTGAGGCAGGTCTCCCCATGGTCTTGTCTGCTGAGTCATGATATATTCATTTTACTTAATTGGTCATCTTGGAACATTTATGTAAAGGGGCCTACTAGTGTAAATTAAAAACTTAATTTTAATGGGGTGTGGGTGTTTGAACAAATTATTTTTTATTGACAATTTTGTGATTAGTTAACATAGGTTTTTAATGTGTTTCATTAAGTAAGATAAATTTTCAGTTTTAGATGTTGCCTAGGCATTTAAAATCAACATTTATGGTTTGTTTGAAATTTTATTGTGACTAATTTAAAATATTCATTCATTCCATTAACTATGAATTTGATAATACATTTTAAGTAATAGATAAAACAATTGCAATCAAAATATAACTATAATAATAGATTGCATTGAAAAGGTTTCCTAGACTATCAAATTTGTAAAAAATGATATAAGAGGGATAAGGGAGAAATAAAAATATATGATAATAAAGATAGATTTGAGCCTTTCAATTAGAGGAACTTTATAAATCAGTCTTACATGTGACCAAAATGTGTAAAATAATGTATGGAGATTATGTAAGATTTTGAGGATGAATAAGTAGTGAAAGGGATAACACAATCACCATATACATTCACCGATTATGAATAAACTTTCAAATGCTTGTTATTAATCCAATTATAATTATTTTGATAATCTAAATTGAGTTCACCAAGATCAATCAATTAGAAATCCATTATTCTAATGGAAGGAGAGGATATGAGATAATTAATATATTAAAATAAGAAATTTCATGGAAAATGATAGGGATTGTCTCTACAATATCTTTGGGTATAAGGACAGTCAACCCTTTTACAATGAAAATCAATCAATATATAAGAAATTTAACCTAACAAGGGGAGTACTTTCTCTCCAAAACATTCAACCACCACAATAAATTCTCACCTAATCCTTTTCCTCTCTATTCTCCTCCTTTTCACACCACTTTCACTATCCACCACTAAAACAAGACAAAAAACAAGTTATATTTTTGAATGGAAAGCTTTTGGGTCATTTAGGTGCACTTTATCAAAACAAATAGGAAAGAGGTTTAGGAGAAAGTGTATAGATAAAAATTGGCACAACTTACCAAAAATTTAATTACACTAAAATGTCTACATCAAAACCAAGTTCTATTGCATTTAACATTTTTGAAAGTATAAGAACCAAGTCAAAAGATATGGTCATTTGAATGAACCCTAATCTAACCCATCTTGATTAGAGGTCTGCAATATAGGCCTTAGGTTTTAAGGTTTGAAATTAATCCCTCATACTCTAAGGGCTGAAATTAATCCCTTATAATATAAGGGCTGAAATGCATCCCTTGGAATTTAAGGGCTACAATGAAGCCATATGACTCTAATGGCTACATTGAATCCTACAAAGTAGTGGTAAAAATTTAATAACTTTAAAAGGGGGAACATCAATTTCAAGCCAAGATCTATATATGAAAATTTATCACACAGACACATTATCTATGGTAGAGGGGTTTTCAAAGGCTGAAATGAAACATAAATCAAGATGAAACCCTTGTATGAATCAAGAGAGTTGATCAAGACACATTCATATTAGGAGCATAACTCTTCAACTACAAAAACAAGGTTAAAACTATGTTTTGAGACAAAATGTTAAATATGAAAAATTATCGAATAGACTTGGTATCCATGATGGAGGGGATTTTATAGTCCTAAATTACACAAAAATTGATATGAAACCCTAGGATGAATCAAGAGATATAGGGAAACTATATATTCAAAGGCAAATTGGGAGGTCAAGACTCTATTTTCATGCTAATTATCTTATATGAAGTTTTATTGCTTTGACATGGTATATCCAACATTGATGGTTATGAGACATAGTTTGGCATGAAAATAAAGGTAGGTTATCAAGGCAACTTAAGAGTGTCAATACTAATGAGATATGAGTGCAAGTGAGAGTGAATAAAAAAAGAAAAGGAGGTCCCTTGATTCTAAGGGAATTAGGGCATGTTGAGCAAGAAAAAAAAAGAAAGATTCTCAATTATCAAATAATTCATATTATTCAAAATTTATTTAATTATATCATATAAATATTTTCTATAAATATAAGTCTAAATTATTCAAAAGACTAGTTTGCACTTGCATTGCTCGTACCAAGGGTTGCAATAAGAGAAAGAGCATATCATTTCACAATCACCATTACACACACATACCTATTAGGGAAAACTACATGAAAGTATAATATGTTATTAAAAGTATATTTCTATGTAGGAAACACTTATAAATTACTATATTTATAGGTTTAGTTTGACTCCAATGCTAACCCATTTTTACCAAGTCATAAGAAGTCAAAGGTAAAAGAATCTAGGGTTTTTCTCTTTAACTACATTTCACACATAATTATATCTAATAAAAAGTATAAAACAAGATTACAAGTGTTTTTTCACATTTAATAAAGTTTTGGATCAGTTCTAATGCATATTCAATTCTAAACACCTATATCATAATTGGACATTAACATCGATGGTAGTGTTTAGATCTAGTGGCAGTGTCCAAGAAGTAAGGATAATTAAAATCTATCAAAAATATAACATATAGCTTTATCATAGGTTTGAGGTAGATTTATATCACTATCACAATTGATAACAAAGTACAAAATAAGATATGATTTCTTTATCTCTTGACTACTTATTGTCTATTGTATTTAATCCACATGCTTGAGTGGATTAATTTATAAAAACAATTTATATACTACTCACACATTGAACATCATTATTATATATTAAATCATTTTATTTTTGGTGTGCTTATGTATTAAATCAATTTATCATAAAACAAATTCCTAATGTTAAACATATGAGCCAAACCAATCTATGAAATATTGAGTTTGTCTTAAATTTAGCTTGAGTAAAAAATTATTAGTAATTTACACATCAAATAAAAATACATAGGAAACCTAAAATAAAACCAATAAAAATGAGTTTGTATGTGTGTGTGTGTGTGTGTGTGTGTGTGTGTGTGTGTGTGTATGCATGCATGCATGCATGTATGTATATATATATATATATATATATATATATATATGTATCTATATATATGTATATATGTGTATATATATATATATATGTATATATACATATATATGTATATATGTATATATGTATGTATGCATATATATGTATATATTATATATATATATATACATATATACATATATATACATATATATACATATACATATACATATATATATCTACATAAATATATATATATATATATATATATACATACATACATATATACACACATATATATATATATACATACATATACACACACACACATATATGTATCTATATATATATATATACATACATATATAAACACATATATATACATATACATATATATATATATATATATATATATATATATATATATATATATACATATACATATACATACATATATATATATATATACACACATATATATATATACATATATACATATATACATATACATATACATATATATATATACATATACATATATATATACATATATACATATATATATATATACATATATATATATATACATATATATATACATATATACATATATACATATATATATATATATATATATATATATATATATATATATATATATATATATATATATATATACATATATATATATATATACATATATATATATATATATATATATATATATATATCATATTCTAGCACATTCTATTCGAAATTTCTCATTAGTTCACACCATGAGATAATTTTTTTTGGAAATACAACTCTTACCCACTATAAGTTTAAATATCTTAAAATTTAACTTACATATTAATTACTTCAGCAATGATTGAGTGATATTATATATAAATAATCATCACACATCTATAAATATTTATTAGTATAATGGTAAATCATAATATTTTCCATGTCAGTATGTGTAGTCATAATTGAGATTCTTGCAACATTGTTATATGCACCTAAATCTGCTCATCTTAATAATACTATTAAACACATTAATTTGACCCAAAACCATAACATTAACCAATTAACTAAAATATTAATTTCCCACACAATATTACCTACACCCCATAAACCTTTCTATACCATCACGACCAATTAATTACCCCATTAACCTTTTAACTAGCCTACTTACCCACTAATATACCCACTAGACCACTTGCAAATTTAAAATTACTATTTATTTAATTAACCCAAAGCTACCATACCACCCTAGCCTCTCATAATCTATATGAATCCTTGGCCTCATTTAATTCCTATCTGATCCCCCATTATACCTTAAACTAATCAAGAAACCTCTAGAACTAGGGAAGCTCCTCTAAGATTCTAGAAGTATATAAACTAGAGACTTATAAATAATTTAAAATTACCATAAAATACCATACACTATCCTATAAAATACATTATTGGGATATGGGATAAAATAACATGGAAATCAACAATCCCTCATTATACTCTCATAATTATCCATTCTAAAGTATCCTTGTACTCTTGCCAATCTATTCAACAATTTAAGGAAACCATTGAAGTCATTTTGAAGCTCAAAGAGATAAATCCACACTCAATAAAATTGGAATTTAAATTTTGTTTTATATATTGGAGGGAATTCATAAGGGATAAAGTGATGGTAATATTTCATTCTTTATTGATTGATTGTTCCTGTATTCCCTCCTTTTGATGTTATTTTATTGTTGGGTTTAAGTTACTATATTTAGTAGTTTTTATAAATAACTCAAAATAAAACCATAAATTGGTCACCATAGTGGGAAAAAAACCCTTAAATATATCTCTCTTTCTTTTTAGAAGCATTTTGGCAACCTATGGGACTGACTGGATGAAGAACAAGATCAAAATTTGATCAACTTTTCATGTATAGGCAATAAGCAATTTTGCCCTATAAATTAAAATATCAGAGTTGAATTTTTTTCATAAAAGTAGAAATTTTGAACTATCTACCATTTTTAATACTAATGGTTTTCTATTTGATGGGTTTATGGGCTTTCTCCAATATTGTAGATTCATGAAAAGCGATTTTTCTTAAAATCTATAGTTTTGATATCTGACTTGTAGTTTTACAGACTATAGATTTTAAACCAAACATAATTAGTTTAGCATAGACATTTAGGATTATATGGGCCTATATCAATCTATTTTTATTTAATAAGGGTAGAAATACTATTTTTTATGTGCATTAAAATAAAGACACTAGCCCTAATAGCCTCATAGTTAGTACACAATATCGCATAAACGTAGTCATGATATCATCATAAAAATCATGATATTGCCTTCACATTTTTGATTAAAAATATCAAGTTAAATTTCTAACCTTTTCATTCCCAAACATCTATCTATCTTCTTTTGATCATTTTTTGTGTCCAAGAAAGGAAAGGCACCATCCCTAGAGAGCTTCACAATTATCATGCAATACCACAAATACATAGTCATGGGTTTGCCATAAGAGTCATGATATTGACCTTGGTAATCATAGTTTTCTCTAAATGATTAAAACTATTAAGATAATTTGATAACACTATACTATTTTACATTTTCTTTTTTTTTTGTTCTGGTTATTGCCTATTGATAGGAGGAAAATAGGGGCTTCTTGAAGAGACATAAAACTACCCTCTATACCCCTTTGGCTATCTTGTGCAAAACCACCATTTGTAAAATAGATATTTTGCATATAAATTAGTTATTTTTACTTTAGATAAGTGATTTTGATTAAAAACATTAAGTAAATATATTATCTTCTAGTAAAGATATACAAATCTCTTTTAATATAATTTTATTCTTATCTTTTGAGTTCTTATGTATAAATATTGCATTTTTACATTAGTTTTCAAAGGTCAAAATATTATATCATTTTTTCAAATATTATATTTATATAATAGTAACTTATTAAAAACACTTTTAAATAACTTCTATAATATTTCTAATTTGTTCTAAGTATTATATTAGTGAGGTTTTTATTTTCCTATAATACCATAGATAATGAATTTTGATTTGTGGTAATAGTTACGATTTTGCCTAACAACTTGTAATTTTGTATAAAATATATGGTGTTTGTCATTTCCATTAGATGTTAAAAAAACCACATAACTACAACTTTAATATTGAATAAAATCAATAGTTTTGTAGTTTCTTGAAGTGGTTTTATGTTAAGCTAACTGTGTATCTATGTTTTTGTAGGAAAGAAGTAGTTTTGTTTGTTTCAAAACTAATAGTCCATTTTTTGGAGAACCATCTAAGGATGAGGCACTATATTATTTTTATAACTTTTTTTCCTTTTAGGAAAAGTTCCTTAACCAAGCATTTCAATCTTATATATGTATATATGTATATATATATATATATATGTATATATGTATATATATATATATATATGTATATATGTATATATATATATATATATGTATATATGTATATATATATATATATATATATATATATATATATATATATATATATATATGTATGTATGTATATATAATGTGTCTTGTTTCCTATTTTTAAATCTCCTCACATAGGTAATTAATTATATAAATTAATCTTACTTATGTGTCAAACCATTCTATTTTAGGATAATACATGATGTGGAATTCATCCCCACATACTTAGTCACTAGGGTTTGGTGATGCAGATTTCATCATCGTGCATTTAATCAAACTCTGTGTTTTAGTAGAGTATAAATATTAGGGATAATTACTATTAGGCTAAGTAGTTGACCCCATAAAGGTCATCCATGAAGGGGAAGAGTTAATTCTCTTAACTAATCATTAGATAATGACTTATATGTATTTGGGCCCCAGGTACCTTTATGTAATTTAGGGACTCCCTTATACACCCTCGTGTATACCTAGCATAAGACCTATTAGTCATAACAAGTGTACTATTATCAGAGTTAGTATCAGATCCCAAGTGATCATCAAGTGTAGACAAGGTCAAGAGGGTTTAATATATTCTATAATGGTTCATTGACCTACAACCTCACTTGAAAAGATGTTATATGTTGTAGGCATTAGGTTACACACCCATTTAGTTGACTAAAATTAGGTCTCATGATTGGGTGTCTTATGTGTGTGTTGTGTTAAGGCTTGTATTGTTTGTGATTAAAGTAAACCTATCCATTTTATAAAAAAACACCTAGATACTTTACGACATATCTGATATTATAATAAAAACCAATGATTTCATATCACTATTCACACCTTTTGGGTAATTAAGATTTGTCTTGAAACCAAAATTTTAGTGGTCACTCATCATTATCTATCCTAGTCATCACTCCTATCCTTGAATAAAAATTATAAACACTTGAAACCTTATTTGGATTAGTCTATCACCCATCATATCATCATCCTACCTCTTCATACCTAGAACCCATCTAATCATCACATTGCTAGTGTGAAGAGTTTATGGTCATCTTATCTTATTTATATCTTTGTTATATTGAATCCTTATAGGGTGCTTTGTTTGTTAATATTTTGTCACTCTAGCATTCATATAATCTAAGAAATAATTAAAATTAAATCACATCTAATCACCTCTCTTGACCACTTTTAATATTTAATTTAAGATAAAATTAGTATCCAAAATGACCTTCTCTCCCATCATTCTATATCAAAGTTACACCTAATCACTCTTATTGCATCACCCTCATCATCCATTATGACTATTATAACCCATTCCTAGATTATAAGAATGGGAAAAGGATCTAATTAGTAAAATGACATCAGGTGAATGAAATTAGGATACTAATGACACACATAGTGATATGCATACCGCTAGAAAAGAAGACTAGTTTACAAATAACTTCTTCTATAATGATGATGTTAGGGATCAATTTGACCAATACATTTATTATAATCATGATCAAATTCATTCCCAGGTCATTGGAATGGGGGGCACATTACTATCCACCTTTGATCTAAACTTTTTACAACATCTCATCTGCCCATCCACTAGACCTAAAACTCCACATTATAAAAATAATATCAACAAAAAATAAGAAGAAGATAATATGAAATTGATGAATAAAAATAACCACCACAAAATAATCATGTTAAGGATAATATGAGAATAAATTAATTGAAGGATCGAGTAGATTAATTAAACTCAACATATCAATTCACTTTCCTCTCAATTTTATGCTCAAAACCAAAGAACCACCTCATAAATATAACATATTAAAAACACCAACCTTGATCATTCAAGTCATAGAATAAGCTGAACACAAACCTCTAATCCCCTAATGGGCCTATCATTTAGTCAAGAGTGGAGGATGATGAAAGATACTCTTCAACATATTGATCCTCACACATAAGCGATGAGATATAAATATGAATAATTTTGTATATATCCTTTGGACATGAGTATATTGATAATACCTTTCCAAACACACTTAAATATCCCAAAATATGAAAAATATAGAGGGAAAGGTGGTCCATGAGACCATTTTCAAGAATTCTATGTGTCATGTCACGAGGTTACCTATGATGATGCTTACCTTCTTAGAATTTTCCCCAAAAGTCTCATGGGGATTGCATTAGAATGGTTTATGCACTTACCTAAAGGGTCCATATCTAGCTTTGGGGAGTTAACAAAAAAAATTGGGCAACACTTATCCTTCAACATTGAGCATGACATATCTACCATACAGATTTATAACACTAAGCAAAGAAATGGAAAAAGGTTAGATTTATTCCTATAATGATTTATAAGCTTTTCCAATCGATTCTATTACATGGTTCATGAGAAGGAGTTGGCCCAAGTACTCATTGACAATCTCAATGATGAATTGAAATATCAACTAAAGCTATAAATTTCCAAGTCTTTTGATGAAATCATAGAAAGGGGATTCAAATTGAGAAGGAACTCATTGAGAAAGGTATAATTAAATTATATACCCAAAATTAATATAGTCATAATCATGATAATAATTTTTTATCAAGCCTAAGGTTTTTAATAAAAGTACAAATGTCATAGGGAATGACGTGATAGATTATAAACATGTGCAAATAGTGAAAAAAATTAACTTAATAACAAAAAGAATATCTTTGTTATAAGGGTACCATAAGGAAAATAAAAAACCTACATGGGAAAGAGGCCTATAACTAGTCTTGGTTTACCCATAGAAATGGTCCTACAATAGTTAATAGATGCCAATATGATTACTCTCCTTGAAGTCTGACCATTGGATGATAGTAAACCATGACCAGATTGGTATCACGAAGATGAATTTTATTAATATGAAAGAGTCAAGGGACATGATACTAAGAAATTCATGTAATTAATATAATACATCCAATATTTAATTGAAAAATGATATATTTATGTAGAATGGGAGAGTTTGACTAGTCAATCCAAAAATTAGTAGCTGAGAATATATCGAGACCCCTTGCCTAAACATGATCAGAGGCAAAAGAGACCACTCAAGGAATAGGTTCAAGCCTCCACTTCCAACTGAACTAACTATTATTCCATTCCATACCATCATGTTAATACCATTAAAATCCCCCTCCCCCCAAGAGCCCACATAACCACCATCCACCATTATTAAAATTAACAAAGAAATAATTGACTATGTAGTAACTACATGACATAGAATAATTATAATTCCTGGGGCACCCCCTAAGGACCCATCCACTTCAGCATCTTAAAAAGTCAATATCTCTAAAAAAATCTCTAGTTCTTTTGAAAAAACATATGACATTATCCAATATCTTGAGAAGACTCTATATCAAATCTCTCTTATGGATCTTATTAATACATCATTGGTACATCGAGAGATTCTCAATCAAGTTTTAAATGAACTTAAAGTCCCTAGAGATATTGATAATATCCAATTTTAGGCATTTTGGCTCATTTTTCTCCTCCCTAATAGATCACTTTCAGTGCACAGGACACGCCACCTATAGGCCCACACCATAATTATCCATTGTTTATTGAAATTTCCATCTCTAATGACAAGATCATATGGGTACTCATAGATAGAGGTCCATCTTTAAATTTATGAAATTTGGACTTTATGAAGAAGTTGGGGTAATCTGAGTCTTCATTAGGGCCTACTTTCATAATGATAAAAGCATATGATTTTAATGAAATGTTGTCTACAGTAACTTTTTATGTTCCTATAGTTATGGGACCCGTAGTCCACCAAACTTTAATTCATGTAGTGGATGTTGATATTTCATATAATTTAATTTTTGTATGCCCATAGATCTATGAAATGTGAGCAGTTCCCTTTACCCTTCATTAATTCTTAAAATTACCCCACTCATGAATGGAGGTTACCATCCCATGGGAAATGAAACACTTTTTTAGCTGTCAAATGAACCAATCCCATCCCACTTGTTATTACCCCAAAACTTATAGTTCCACTCATAATCTAAAATATATGAGGTATATCCACCCTAATGATTTAACACCTACTTTAAATGAATCCCTAGACATCAGTCATCTTAAGATCACTTCCATAGGTTGTGGATAATATAAATAAAATACCTTTTTTGTTGAAGACCTACCACTCTCCCCATCTAGCTATGGGTCCCTGACCATGAGGAAAGATAATCCCATCATCTATCAATTTGGATCCAAGTCCTTTACTAGTAGATGCATGCTATCAAAAGAATAATTTGATGAAATAGATGATTCATGGCTTATTCTCAATGATGAGGCCTTAGAGTTACATAAACATAAGTACCCCCATATTCAAAATATGCTTTAGAATATGAAATATAAAGGTAAAGGACTAAGAAGAGATAAACAAAGTAGGCTTGAAACTATATGGGTTCAAGAACACCCACAACATCTTGGTTTAGGGTAAAAAAGTTTGGACATAAACCTAAGAACTATAATCCTGGATACTTAATTTTTTCCTGAGGAGTCTATCTATGACAAAGAAATTTAGATCGATTTCATTTATAGTCTTTATGAGGACCTACATGCCACTAATCTATTCCTTGATACCACCATCTCCACTATCAACATCTCCCTCTATTATCCCACACTAACATATTGGGATCAAAATAATGAACCTTACTTTGACATATTATAGAGTGATGAAGCCATTATTGAATATTTAGGAGCATGGAATTTTATGCCATTAGGAGACCATAAGAAAGGTTTCTCTATTATTCTCAATAAGTATACACATTTTGGAGATAAACAAACATATCTAAATCAAATTGATGAATAATATTACAAAGATGAAGATCCCTCTCCATATACAAAAGAGTTTCAACTCACTCTTGAAGAGTTATAATCCTATCCATAATTAAATATGGAACTCCCAAATGAATTTACTTTAGAAATAAAGGAATTACCATCACCCCCAACATATATATAGGACCAATCATCTTATCTCATCATGGAGGTTATTGAAGTTAATGTTAGAACAAATGAAAATCCTAAAATTGTATAACTGGGGGAGGTTCTTACATCTAAAGAAAAAATCCTTATTGAGCTTATCAAAGAATATATATGTATTCACATGGAGTTTTTCTAATATGTCAGGGATTGATCCAACCTTGGTAGTGCATCATTTAATGGTTCATTCAAATGCAAAACTTGTTAAAAAAAAAACTTGAATAAATTCTTCCCAAGGTGGCTCTCTTGGTCAAATAAGAGCTGTATAGTTTCTTGGAAGCTGGGTTTATCTATCTAATTGATTATGCTAAGTGGATATCTAATATTATCCACATGGCCAAACCAAAGGGAAGAATTAGAATTTATACCAACTTCTATAAATAAATAAAGCATTCATTAAGGATTACTTTCCCTTAATATAAACATTATATTGGACTCTACTATAGGATATGAGATGTTATCCCTCATGGATGGTTTTTTTGGGTATAATCAAATCAAAACTACCCCTAAATATCAACACAAAATGGAATTTATCACTCTATGGGGGACTTTATGTTATCAAGTGATACCTTTTGGTATTAAAAATGTATAATATACTTACCAAAGGGCTATGCCAATAATATTCCATGAAATTATAGAATATTATGTGGATGATATACTAGGGAAGTCTAAACTCCAATCAGAGCATCCTATGGATTTAAGCAAAATCTTTAAGAGGCTCTAAGAATATAATCTTAGTTTTAACCCTAAAAAATGTGAATTTGGAGTTACCTTGAGTAAATTATTAGAGTTCATAGTCTCCATAAACAGAATTTAAGTAGATCCAAAAAAATCAAAATCTAATGTTGAAATGCCTACTAAAAATCTAAAGCATTTAAGAAGCCTTCAAGGACAATTACAAGGTATTCATAAATTTATTTCAAAATTAGTAGATAAGTGTCATGCCTCCACTCACATCTTAAAAAAGGGAAACAATTTAAACTAAAACTCATAATTTCAATAGGCTTTTGATAATCTCAAGAAATATTTGGTTAAGCCTTTGGTTTTATTACTACCCATCTCAGGAAGTCCTTTACTTTTTTATATATCTACAACACATTATGCCATAGGAGACTTGTTAGTTCAACACAATGATGAAGGAAAATAATAAGAAATTTATTATCTCCATAGGACATTGATCTCATATGAGCTTAACTATACCCATATTAAAAGGGCTAGCTTGGCCGTAGTCTTTGCCTCATAGAAACTCAGGCATTATATGCTAAACAACCATGTCAAGATCATATCCAAAGTTGATCCTCTTAAGTAAATGCTAGCTAAATCCACATTAAATGGTTGAATGTATGAATGGATTATGTTATTAAGTGAATTTGATATAGAATATGTAAATTAAAATTCCATCAAATGACAAGCCATCACAAATCAACTTATGACAACACCCATTACAAACACCAAGCCTCTAATCATGGCCTTTCTAGATGAGTCTATATTGACTATTGTAGAATAAAATAGCTAGAAGTTATATTTTTATGGCTCTTTCACCTTGAAATGGTTGGGATTGGTAATCCTTTTTGTAACCTCATAATGTGTCCTAATCCCTAAAGCCTTTCGAATTGTTTTCTCATGCACAAATAATATTACTAAATATGAGGCCTTAATTATTGGTCTCCAACTTTCCATCTAGTGGAATATCTAGTATCTCCTTGTAATTGGTGATTCTCATTTGATTATAAAACAAGTGAAGGAGGAGTTTTAGACAAAAAATGATAAATTGATTCCCTATAAATAAATAGTGGACCAATTGAATAATTTTTTTTAGTCTATTACATTTGAATAAGTTCCTTGGGGAAGTAATAAACTTACCAACTCCATGGCCATTATTGGTTCCTTGATAGATCTTATAGAAGATGTCATTGAAGGAAATTTTATCATTAAACAATTATTATTATTGGTTCACTCAATGGTTCATTATCAAATTTGTGCCATACCTAGTCCTATTCTAACCTAGTATCATGACATTTACACTTAATTTCATGACAACATCCTATGACCAAACATCAATTGTCACCAATGCAAAGCCTTCATTAATTGCACATCCCATTATACCATCCTTGGAAGCACACTCTATTGTAAAGGTTATGATGGGACCTTGTTGAGATCCTTGACATTAAAGGGGGATACTCTTACAATCAAGGAGATCCATGATGGTATCCATGGTGGTCATGTTAGTGGTATGGCTTTGGATAATAAGTTACTATGAATTGGATGCTATTGGCCCATAATGGATCATGATTCCTACCAATATGTGTGAAAATGTGTAGCCTATCAAAAGCATGGTAATATTATTCATGCATGTATATAAGAGTTACATCCTATAATGATCCCATGGCCATTTTACATATGGAGATTACATTTAATTGGAAAGATTAATCTAACATCATCTAATAGGCATAAGTTTACAATAACAACTATAGAGTATTTTACCAAATGGGTGGAAGTGATGTTGTTAATTTATACTATAGTTCTCCAAATATCAAAATTCATTCTAAATCAGATTATTTACCTCTTTATAATCCTATCCAAAATCATATAAAATAAGGAAAAATATTTAAAAAGTCAAGAAGTTGAAGATTTATGTAATCATTATCACTTTGAGCAACATTTTTCCACCCCCAAATATCCATAGGGTAATGGAAAAGTAGAAGAAACTAATAAAATGCTTCTTAAAATTCTCAAGAAAAATTTCAATGATGAAGGTATAAATTGACATCTACAACTATACCCTACTCTTTGGTCCTACATAACTAGTGTCTGAACACCTACTAGGCCTACTTCACATTCTCTAGTATACGACATAGAAGTAATATTGCCTATTGAAGTTGAGTTCCCATCCTTATAAATCTCTTTATGGGGCATGATTACTGATCATATTTCTAGATAAGAATGGCTACAAGATCTTGAGATATTTGATGAAAAATGTCAAAATGCTTTAAATCATCTTAGAGCATACCATAATAATCTCAAGGGCCAATATTGCAAGAATATCTAGTCCTAAGAAGTCAAAATTAGCGACTTAGTACTAAATGAGAATTAAAAACATAAATGTAGAGATAAAATAAAGGCAAATTTTAAGTAAATTAGCTTGGGCCTTATATCATTATTTCAAAATTTAGACTAGGAGCCAATAGTTTGGTTATGATATATGGTGATGAAAATTGAAGATCCCATGAATATTATGAATTTAAAACATTTTTATACTTAAAAGTCTCCAAATAATATCTATATATGATTCCCCACTTTTTTGGTCAAATACATCTCCACTCCACTTCTCTTATCATTTCATTCCATTCTATCATTTTATTTATCACCCTAGTCCTAATAGTGGGTGTATACTAAATTCTTAGTCAAAATCAAGAGACATGAGTTTCAAACTAGGGAAAATCATTGCTAATCATACAAGGGGAATATCTATTAAGGAGTCATATAGAATATCTAACTCCACTTTCACATAGCTACTCATCCTATTTTGGACATCCTAATACATATCCCAATCGCATCCTCCTCAATGAATCTTCCTCCTATTAGCCTCAATTTCATCCACACTTGTTGATCCATATTCACCCCTAAGTAGAGATCCACAAGAACCCACCAACCTCATAATTACCAAAGGGTCATCTAATGTTCTTACTCTAGGATCCATCATGCGCTTTGCCACTCAATCTTGATTATTCACTTTAGACCCTAAACATTATTATCACAACTAGTTTTGATCCTTGCCTCATTTTTAATAAACAATTTTGGGCACAATCAACCCCTGTACATATTTAACTATATCAATAAATTTAATTCTCTTATAACCTCTTAAATTTATTATCTTTAGTAACCATGTTATTAATTATTTAGGGTTTTTATCATATTGTTAATAATAATTGTCTAGCATAATAAAAATTGTTTCCTTCAATAGAACTCCAATATGTATGTAAAATTAAAATCTTTCTCATGATCTTATTTTATTTTTAAGTAGTAAATTTTATATATATCTTGCATTATCATTTTATATGTTATGTATATGTATGTGTGTTATTATTGTTAATAAAGTTTGTTAATAATCATTAAGTCTTGTACATATTTTTCATAGTCAATAATCTTATTTTGTTGCCTTTTTATCTTATCTCTTTTTATTTTTTTGACAAAGGGAACTAGGATGGCCTTAAGGGAATACCTAAATTAGGACTTGGTAATGTCACTCAGATGGATTTCCCACTCACTATGAATCTAGTCTAATAATCCTAACCTACTAACCCATACCCACCCATCTCTTTGATGTAGGAGGATTTTACCCAACACTAGTTTGTGAGACACATAATTAAAAAAATGTATTATTATTATTAGCACATTGTTAACAAAACATTACATGTAATTTTATCATCACATTATAAACATAAAAACATAATCATCATCCACAATAAATAAAATCTTATTCATCATTATATCTCATTATCCCAACATCTCACCTCATTATAACAACACAAAATCACATACTATCTTATCCATAATAAATAAATTAACATCATGTAAACTATAATCATCATTTATATAATCTAATAAATAATCTAAACATATCATCATCATTATCTCATCGATAGATACTCATCATCATAAACATAAAGCCATCCAATCACATAATATCCATACAATCACATAATTTAGAACATCCATAAATAACATAACCAAAATCAAGATCACCACACAAACATAACACTATATATCATAAAATCATAATCACATATATCAACAATCCATAATATCCATAAGAGTCCATGTATAATTATATAAAAACATATATGGGCCCTATGGGCATCAATGTGCTACAATACATACAAGTCCATAATATAATGCATGTCTTACAAATAATGGATATCGAATCATTGTTGTTTAGGTGGTCTCCTATTAGGTTGGTGTATAGACTAGGAGAAAATAGCTCTGAATGTCACTATACATTGACCTATTGGCATGGATACCTCATATAAATTCCTATAATACTAGGCCTATCACATTTTCCAAATGATATGTCTCATAATCATCCTGATACCCCTCTCTTATAGTGCCATATCACCGTCCTCTTTGTCAGTCTTGGCTACCTGTAACATTACCTTCCTCTTTAAGCCTTGAATGAAGCTATCTAATCTTCCCCTAAAATGAGATTACCTATGAGTCCCGACTTTGGATCTGACTCTTAAGTTTAACTATCTACCCCTATAAGGCTACAACCTATCCTATAAACCCAGACACCTATCCTATCACTCTATCCATCTATCTATCCCTCTCTATAATCTATTTATATAAATTTTTAGCCATTATATCTTGTTTAACTATTATCCCTTAAACCTCTATAACATATACCTCTATCTCTCTTGTTAGTCTATCTAAGAGGGCCCACTCATCCTCATTCAAAGGAGACCTAGATGACCCTACCTTATCTACACCTAGCCCCCATACATATTTAACTACCCCTTTAACCTAGTCTTTAGCTCCTAGATGATCTCTACCTCAACCTCCCTAGTCTCCTCCATCAATATCCATCACATCTATCCCTCCCTAAGCATCCTACTAACCCTGTGCCTAAGGTTTCCATCTTCAAGCTCACCTCCTCTCTAAATGAACTTATGACTATGATAATATACAAATATCTACCCCCTCACTCTGATTGCCTATCTAAGTAGCTTACGAGCTCATCTCTAAACCCACCAACTTGTGTATGCTACTGTCACTCTTGGATATAGAATCAAAGTATAAAAATCCAATCTAATCAAAGTAATTCTATCATGGTCAACTATAGATAATGCCCTATCTACTAAATCTCCCCATCAAGGCCTTTACCTATGATTTCAAGAAAATAAATTATAATATCTAAGAACATCCTACTACCTCTTTAACTATAGCTTCACATGATTAGGATTATATCTCTCAATAATATAATCAGGGTGAATAGTTAGGTAACACTTAATGAACATGAATCATATGACATCTACATCCTCAACCAATCCCAACTAGATCTATCTATATGACATCTAGGTAATATTCTTTACTCACAAACTATCAAAGGCCTATCTATAAAATTGTATCTCCCTAGCATGGGCCTTATACAATATAAGAATGATATACCATCCAAATACTATGGGCTAGTTAGGATCTATATCTACATGAGTAGCCATTGGTCTCTCTATCTAGATATGTTCCCAATACCATATATTTAGTAATATAAAGGGACCTGAGCTTGTTACTCCTTTGTATGCACCCACATGAATCTCTATATATAAATGGGCCAACACTATGGTACCCCAAACAAAAAATCAATAATATTAGACCATATCTAACACCATGTCACTTAATCCCAAGTGTAACCACTAGATGTTTTATTTGGTAAGAGAATGATGGTCATAAGAGACATAACGACAAGATTCAATCTATCAATAGTACCCTCCCTTAGTACCCTATCAATATCCACTCATGAATCATAGACTCCAATATATAATTTTCTATCTAATCTCTAAACCATCACACTTAAGGTATGTGATTACTAGTATGTCTTGTGGCCTCTCATAAATAGTCAAAAAATGCATAGTACATTCTTGAGAGTGATTATAATCTTACCAGTCATGAAATGAAATTTATTGGTATTAGAGTGCCATCTCTCAACCAAGGTTATGATCAATTACATATAAATATTCACTATAGGCATCATCATGATATAGTATAGGCTTATAATCTCTATCACTCCATACTTAGTCAATGTCAACAAATGCATCTCATGAAACACCACTGGATGTCATAAATAGGAATCAAACACCCCTAAATCATCCTTCACCAACACACATATTATAATATCATGATGATTTAATCACACCTACTTATCCTATTCCATCCCATTTACCCAAATTCATCTTAATCCAACCCATATACCTGATACCTAAATCCATGACTCACTCATTTAACTTAGCTTCGTAGCCTAACCACCACCCAATCTCTACCCAATCCATCCTATGTACCCAATTATCCTTCTAACCCCATTTTATAATCATAATAATAAATCTTATATCATTATCAATCATTAATAACTATCTACCACTCTCCTCATTTATCCCACTCATATCATCATACTAACCCCTAACCCTTCCTTCCAACCACCCTATCCTATCTTATCACCATTCCATCCCTACTTACCCTAAGCTACCTATCTAAATCCCTAATTATCCTAACCTAACCACCTAAGTCCCTAATCACTCTAACTCCCATTCCTATTACTTTCCCAACCCTTATTCTTACCTTCCATAGAACCACAACTCTTGAAATAACCCTAAGTTGTGCCTTTGGCAATATTGCCATTTATAACTTGCAGTTTTTCAAAACCACATGTCTAACCATGAAATTTTGTAAAAATGTAATTCCCCCTTATGATAATGAAATATCACAAATTACATATTGAATTATTACAAAACTATAGGTCTAACCATGTGGTTTTTCAAAATTGTAATCCCCCCAATGATAATGCAATATCAAAAATTGTTTACTACAGTATTATAAAATAGGTCACCCTTCACAATTTTGAAATACTAAAATAGGTGATTTGCATATAGAGGATGGATTTTTTTGAGTATATGCTATTACATTACTACATCATGGGTTATCATGACTACATCATGGAGGGACATAGGCCATATTTCATGTAGTGGTAGTTCAAATTTTAGTAGGATGTGTCAGATGGGCCCCACTTTTTTGTACTTGTTACATGAGATATTAAAGATTAGGATATTCCAGTACTAAGACCCTAATATATTATATATTTTTGAATGATATAACCTATAGTGTAGGATTATATAGGTGTGGCTATGGATTTCAACATGATAGACACCTATGAATCATAGTGGATAGGTTTTTGACCTATTAGATTGATTAGACCTCAACTTTAACATTTAAGAAAACACAAGAAATCATGTTAGAAGATGGATGGGGATTAAGAATAGATATAGAAACATGTTCATATTTAGTTGATGATACCATAAGTGATTCCATTACAGATCATTTAG
Source organism: Torreya grandis (assembly GCA_037957365.1). Classification (NCBI taxonomy): domain Eukaryota; kingdom Viridiplantae; phylum Streptophyta; class Pinopsida; order Cupressales; family Taxaceae; genus Torreya; species Torreya grandis. The sequence continues at coordinate 1,581,078 of JARHVA010002612.1, forward strand.
GCTCTAGTATAGCAAACCACACAATAGGTCCTTTAAATGTCTATGTAGACTATATCATAGTAGTGGTTATAAATATCATTTGTATATGGTGGTGTTAGAGATAGATATGTGGATAGATATGGAGAGGGAGAGGGAATAAAAGGCCCTCAAACTAATATATATATATGGATAAGGTAGTAATTGGGGACTCAATCCATGGTATAAGGATATGAGAGGATAGGGCTTATGGTATAGGGATTGACACAAGTATAACATAGGCTAGGCCCTATAGCTCAGGGATGGATATTGATATGGGTATAGGTATATGAGATTCTTGACCATCTGACTTAGGGAGATCAGTTGATGACTAAGCACTCATTGACATATTGTAGCATAAGATCACAATAGACTTATTAGATATTGTTGGGTTTGAGTAGGATATGGTAGGTTTATGAGCTAAGTTATCCATATCCCATGGTGAGATCATGAGGTTACATGGTTTTATCATAGCCTAAGATCTATAGATTACTACTTTAAGAGGGTAGGTGGCTCAACTGATAGTGTATAGGATTAATTGATTAGGGTAGAGAGTTAATTTCAATCATGGGCAAGTGAGATAGATCTCTGGTAGATGTGTAGAGGATCCATGGAGAGATGGATGAGGCTTGATAGCTTGTATCTAATGGTGGTATGTCTAGAGCATTCTCTGATGTGATTATGGATAAGGATGATAACTTAGACATGAATTATGATGTCCTACATGTGAAGGATGAGATCTCTTACTACCATAGTTTCTATTAGGTAATATTCCCAATGGATAATAGGGAACCTACTTAAAAAGAGTATTCATAGAGCCAGTGTAGTAGAAGGACTTTTATGTCTCAACACACTACTAATTTAGATTACTTAGTGGCATAGTTGGCTCCAAAATATGTAATTATATGGCCAACACCACCACATCCACCACCATCATTAACACTTGGTATAGGATAGATATTTGATTAGAGTCCCATAGAGATGGGGCTAGTTAGAGCCAATTTTGTATGTTTGTAGATCCACACTTTTGTCATTGTATATGAGTTGTAATTATGATCTTAATGTATAAACTTGTTTATTTTGAGATATTTATATGACATTTATTTTGGCTTATGGATAATTGCATATGGACTCTTAATATTCTTTTGTGTTGCTCTTTGTTTTTTTACCACTATGATGTTAGTGTTGATTAGAACATGGATATTGATGTATACCTATTTGCCATGAATCTATTATATTTTATATCACAAATTCATTTTTCATTTGTGTTTATCTCATAGAATTTTATGTAATATGATTAGATGGTATATGACTACTTTAGGAGAAACATGTCCTTAGGTAGCATAGGGATAGACATATTGTGTTTATGGCATTGTGATAATGTATTGTATAGGTTGATAGTGATTGAAAAAATGTATTGTGGCCTAAAATTATTATGTATGATCTTTGATCACTTAGTTTTACTCATTTTAAACATGAAAATATGTATCATAAGTATGATTAAATTATAATAAAATTATGTTTGGTATTGCACAGGGATATATTTAAATGTAACTATTTACAACTTAATATAATGATAAAATATCAAAACCTAAATTAAAAACAAAACACAAAACAAAAATAAAATATTTCAAAACATAAGATTTAAATAAATTAAATACAATATATGATTAATCTAGATTTAAATACAAAACATAATGTCTAGAATTAAATGGGAAAAAATGCTTTAAACATAAACAAACAAACAAACCATATAAACAAACATGTGAAAAATATAAATAAATAATATAAAAAATATAAATACAAAATTAAATAAATCAATACCAATTAAAGGCAATAATCAAGTGTTAACAAATGTTACATAAACATAAAAAGCAAATGAAACAATTAAATACAGAGTACAAACCACTTAGAATTTAGATATAAAATATCAAGATGCAAGAATAATATAAAATATATCAAACACAAACAATAAATAAAAAAACAAAAAAAAACAAAAAAAAGACAAATAATATAAGTACAAATTATAAACCAGTTAAGATCAAGATATGAATTATTGAGGTTCAAGTTATAGATAAGATGTACTAGACACAAATAAGCAAAACTAATCCAAATACAAAAGTAAACAACTAAAGCCCAAGTTGAGGCATGACTCAACCATAAACTAGTTATATCTAAATACAAAAAAAAAAAAAACCAACTAATAAAATCAATAATGGAAACACATAGAACACAACATGCCTAAGATAAAGAAATCAATGTAATCAATTGATAATTGTGATAATGTAATAAATGAGGTGTTACACTTTAGATAATGTGCCCCTAGGCTAAGGGGACTATGAATTGGTTAAATTAACATGGGGAATAGAAGAAGAGGAAAGGGGTGTCTGATCTGACTCCAAATTCCCAAATGCAAGTGAACACTACTTACATAGTCCTATGGACTTTAGGCCAAATGTTGTTCTCCTAGGAATATGGGAAAGAACAAAAGTGATGAAAAGTAGGTATATGATAATAGAGAAGAAATAGGAAAGCTATACTCATAAAATAATGAGAGTGTTAAGAAAAGGTTTATCATAAAATGGTGAGAACATTAGGAAACATTTTCTCATAAAATGATGAGAGCATTAGTCAAAGGTTTCTTGTAAAACAATGAGAACATTAGGCAAAGGTTGTTCACAAAATGGAAAGAGTGTTAGGCAAAGGTTGATCATAAAATGGTGAGAGCATTAGAGAATATGAGTGTTCATTAGTGCAAAAGTTTCAAGTTCAAAATACACATAAATGTGTCTCAAAATAATACAAAAGTGTAAGGAAACAAAAATGAATAAAGAGAATGGTTGTGCTGACTCGAGATGCCTCATTCCTCCAAGTGATGCTTACATAGTCTATGTGGATCTTAGGCTGATGTAATTCTCCTAAAAATAGGAGGTAATGGTATGGTAATGGTAATTTGGATCAAAAATGAAGTAGGCTAGATAAAAGGTTCCATCTTAGAAATTTTTTGAGGATTCATCTAAGCCAATTTTCATGATTTTGATATTTTTAGGGTTTTTATAGGTATTTTCAATGTTTTTGTGGTTTTTTAGAATAAGGAAATAAAATTAACATGTTCAATTTTACAATGAACCATCTAATAAAGTATAGTTACCCTTAGGTAGAGGCTTAAATAACAACTAAATGGATACAATGGTATGTTCATGAACCAACAAAAGAATCTGAGGCATATGAAAAGATCATGTAAGAGAAAAAGAGGAACAAGAATAATCTGTAATGGAGAAATAATCAAGGAGAAAAAAATAGAGTAATTTTGTAAGGAACTATCAAGCTAATAACACCCTTATTGACATACCTTAAAACACTTGTCTATAAAGAAGCTATTGATATTGATCATTATTGAAGTGCCTTTGGAACAATAGTCATTGAATCTCCTTGTAACACCTATTCATAATCAGGATCATGAATGGTAATAGGAGTGGTATGGGAAATGAATAAAGAATGGTCTAGAAAATGGTTTGGTAGGAGGAATAAGAATGGTCTAGGGACTAGTATGGTAAAAGAATGAAGGTGAAAATGGTACCCCCAAGCAATGGATCCTATAGATAATTGTTCATTTTTAGTTAAGCATAATCATTTTAGATGCATTATGTTCATGGGTTCCATGAGATCTTGCCCATATGGTGTATCCAATCTATATGCCCCAAAATTTTAATTTGAAATCAAAATAAAGGGTCCAATCCAATTAGATTCAAACTTACCCTTATTTTTGCACTCAAAGTTGGTGTTATTTTGATTGTCTTTTAGCACCAAATCACCAATTTATAATTATTAAGGGAGAATAAACTTATTATAACTACAACAAATTCAATTTTGGTTTTCTCTCAAATTGTTTAATGTAGCATGTTGTTTATCATCCAAGAGCTCCATATTTTTCAATTTGGCCACTCTATACTCATCATCAATGATATTCTTTAGATAAATATGTAGAGAGGGTAACTTGATCTCAACATAATAATGGCCTTAGAGATAAATACTAGGGAATAAGGAGTAGCTCCTGTAGGTGTGCAAGCACTAGTATTCTAAGCCCTTAAGGTTGGGAATAATTATAGATGCTAATAATGACTAGTGTTATTAACTATATTTTTAGTATTTTGAAAATGGTCTTGTTGGATGCCTTAGCTTGGCTATTACCTTAAGGGTAGAATGTCATGGAATTTTCATGTTTGATTTGGAATTTGAAACATAAGGCCTTGACATATTTATTTTTGTATGGGCCACCATTATTAGTGATAATGATAGAGGGAATGCTATAAAAATAGATGGGATGGTAATGAATAAACTTGGTAAATTTTTTTTTGGTTATTTATGTGAGAAGAATGGACTATATCCACTTAGTAAAGTAACATGTGGTAGTTATGATGTGATTGTGTCCATATAAATAACTAGGGTTGATTTTTCCTGTGAGATCGAGTCCCTAATTATAAAAAAACCATGGTGTTAAAATAAAATAGAGTGAAAAGGAAAGATCATGCATAAAATTACCATATCATTGACAAGCATCATGCTTATTCACATGTTTGCAAACATCCATCTCTATTTTGAGCTAGTAATACCTAGTTTGAAGGAGATTCTTAGAAAGAACTAAACCAATGGTGTATGACCCATATGTTCCTTTGTGAATGTATTTTAATGTTAATTAGGACTATATTGAAGATAAATAAAGAAGTATAATTCCATCATAGCCCTTATGATAGAATGTATTTCTAATTAATGTATATTGGGTGGTCTTATGGATGAAGGCTTTATGTTGGTTTTATGATAGGTCTAGAGGAAGAATTTGGTCATGAAGGTAGTTATAAAGGTATTGATACCAAGGGACATTAGGAATAGTAATAAGGTTCTTGATGAAAAATTGATACTCTTTAACACTATTAGTCACTCCTAACATGGACCCAATAGTTGCCATTGCATTGGTTAATCGATTATTAGCCTTTGGTATCTACTTGAATTAAATAGATTCAAAATGTTACTTGAGATTCATATTATTTTAAGGTATAAGATTCTCATCATTTATTTTATACTAGTATATAACTTGGTTCATGATTAATTAGGAATCCACATATACCATTAACTACTAAATGTTACACTATATGATGAGATGAAATCCAAAAATGAAAGTTTCATACTCAAAAATGTTATTCATAAAATGGAAACAAATATGGAATGCCTGGGAATGATATCTCATTATAGTGTACTGAATAAGATAACAACCCTAAATCCATGAGATGTGTATGAGACATAAAAATACAATGTCCATTGTTTGGACTCAATAGCAACTTCCTCTAGAGTGAAAATTGACTTGTCTGGGAAGTCAAAGTTGAGTGGTTATATATTTAATAGAAGATCTTTACAAAATTTGTCTACAAAAACTTATCTATTAATGGCCTTTTGATTTTGATATTTGATCTCAAACTAATGCATCATCAGTACCCATTTGGCCATGAAACCTATTAGATTTGCCTTGGATAATAGGTATTTGAGAAGATCAACCTTGGAAATAACAATAGTCTTATTATTCAACATGTAGTGATGTAACTTTTGGGAAGTGAACACCATATATAAATAAGCCTTCTTAATTAGTGATTAATTTTTCTCATAAGAAACAAGTGTCTAGATCGTATAGTAGATGACAAGTTATTTATCTTAACTATCATGTTGTGTCAAGAGTGCTCTTAGTGCATGTTTTATCACTAATAAGTAAAGAAGAAAAGATTGGCCTTATTTAGGAAACATTAAAACTAGTGGATTATCTAAGTAGGTATTTAATTATTTGAATTCTTGACAAAAAATTGTGTCCCACTGAAATGTAACATTTTCTTCCAAAGGTGAGTGAAAGGATGACATTTTTTGGCCAACTAATAAATGAAATACTAAATAGACTGATTCTTAACCTATAGGCTATGAATTTGTTTTAGATTTGATGGTGAAGGCATCTCCATAATGGATATAACTTTACCAAGATCAACTTTGATTCCCCTATGTGAAATAATGAATCTTAGAAGTTTGCCTAAAGTGACACCAAAATGTACTTCTTTTGATTTATATGTACCTTGTATTCATGAAGTTCCTCAAAGATTCTCCATATAACATAAGATTTATTGCTCATGTTTTGGATTTGGATAAGATATCATTAATTTAGTCCTCAATAATGTTCTGCATCATGTCATGGTACGTTGATAGGTTGCACCAGTGTTTTTTAATCCAAATGGAATGACTTGATAATAAAATGTCCCCAAGGAGTGATGAATCATTTTTTTATGCTAGTCTTTAGGTACAATATTAATCTGATTATATCCTAAGAAGCCATCTATGAGGGACAACACATTGTATCCTATTGTTGAATCTATGATCATGTCATTATTTGGTATAGGGAAAATGTCTTAAGGGAATGCTTTATTGATGTCTCTAAAATTAGTACATAAGTGAATTCCTTATAATTTCTTATTAACTATTACAATGTTTGATATCCATAAAAAATAATCCAATGTTTTGATAAAGCTATCTCCTAATAACATTTATATCTCCTTCTTGATAAGTATAAAAATGTGTGGATGCATTTTTGGTAACTTTTACTTGATTAGATTGGCATCTTAGTGTAACACAAGTTGATATACCAATAAATATGGTTATAGACCCAACATATCATAATAAGACCATGCAAATATATTGGTGAAGTACTTCAATATAGTAATGATGAAATATCACTCCTCAGTAGTGAGGGATGCACCTAGGTAAATTATCTTTGGATCATCATAGGTACCAATATTTATTTTTATGGTATCCTCCACAAAGAGCGTAGAACCATCCTCTAGAATATTTGGAAGTGAAGGGAATTAATCTTTTTCATCACTATGAGAGATATAAGTCCCACCCATGTATGAATAATCTTCCATTATTGGTAGTGCCCCATTCATAAATTATTCAATAAAATTTTGAACCAACTATGTGAAGATTCAGTGATATTCTAAACTAATCCTAAGACCAATAATAATGCTTGGACTAGGAGGGATTTGAGCTTCCTTAGGAGATGAGAAAACTTACCCATCCAAATACACCTAAAATAGGTTTTTGCCTATGGACTTGTCTTTATATTTAATTTTTCACTAATCAAAAGTGCATCAGAAAGGTTTTCACTTAAAGATCTCAATGTTTCAATTTATTTATGACCAAGGAAGTTTACTTGCTCTCCAAAGTAGGTAGAAGGATCCAAGTGAAATTCAAAGCCTTATTTTTGGTCACTAACTAGTAACTCATCTCTAAGACCCATGCATTCAATAATAATTTCTTCATTCTAAAACTCATCTAGTGGTATAATTGACTCTTACTTGTGCCAATCGATGAGGCTCAAATGATGAAGGGAAAGAGGATAACATGGTGTAATGGTAAGGAAAATAATGGGATCAAATAGGTTGGTGTTTAAAGTCTCATCATAGGTGCCATAGTGGGATGTTTTGTTACTACTAATAGCCTTTTCATCTATTGATCAAATGGTTATCACTATCGAACTTGATGGGGTCACCCCCAAGGAGTGTAAATCCAAGGCCTCAAATTTATATATGAATTATTATGGGTAATGGCTCAAGAATACCTTGGGATTTTTCCACCAAAAATTTTCCTTGATAATATAGATGGTCCATAATTATGTTTAGTATGGGATATTTAGTTCTCTAAAAGAAATTGGTAAAATGTCACCATATAATGAACCTCCCTTGACACTGGTGTCTTGATCTTGATTGGGTGATGTATTTGGTATAAATATAGGTGGCTCCTATACAATGAATTTGGATTTCTTTTTCCAAATCATGTTGGGGCTGCCAAGAATGGGTTTGGGTTATCCATATGACTTAGGATATTTGGGTATCTTTCCAACATAGAAATCATACTTGATATGTTATGTGGAAATAACCTCATCCTCAATGGTAAAATGAGTGTAAATGTTATCGAAAGGTGGATTGGAAGAAGTGGAGGCAAGGTCACTAAGATCAATATAGTTTTATTTTGGATATTTAGGAACTACTAGTTTCTTCTTATTGTATACAAACTCAATCCTTGGGAAATAGTTTTAGTTCCCATACTCAACCTTTAAGTTCTTACAATGCCCATATGGTTGAAGATCACCATGGATAGTGAATTCCAACCTAGAATGAGGGAATTTGATGCACTGATGCAAGGTAGGAGGTATAAATCATACTTCATAGATCCAAGGATGACCCAAAATTAGATTATATGGAATTTATATGATAATAACATGACACAAATTATTATGGGTGAAAATCCTAATAGTGATAGGTAAACATATTGTTCCCAAAGAATCTATTTACATTATCATAAGCCTTGATCATAATAGTGTTTGGTTACATATATGTATCTTTGTAGCCCAATGTTTGGATAAAATTTAATGAGACTATGTTTAACCTTAAATCATTATATATAAGAACCCACTTGAACTTGTGATGGGTAATGATAACTTCAATATGTAGAGGGTTGTTGTGCAGGGGACCAAGGAATGACATGTCTCATTGGTCAAATTTGAGATGTTGTCCAAGAGAAAAATGTCCCAAAAGTTCTTAAAATTGAGTTGGATAAATTTAATTAGGCACCTTAGATTATTGAAGAAATCTATTTAATGTGGTCATGTGAACTTCAGACATACACATGAGGTCTAAGATGGATATATGTACATGTATTTTACTCAATTATTCACCAATATTAAATGACTTCTCAATAGAAGGATGAGATGGTTTATCTTTTGGTATGGTAGAATTTGGTACAAGGTTGGGATTGGTATTGACAATAGAATAAGTGAAAGGGCCTTGTCTAGTAACTCTCAATCGTCTAGTTGTGATTATATAATTTTGAGTCGGGGAAGGGTTACTTGAATTAAAAGAAGTTGGTGGAGGTCCAAGAATGGTAATTCATGATAGCTATGACATAGTTACATCACTTTGAACCATGTTATAATTACCAATGGTCAATGGTGGTTATCCCAAAATAAAATAATGAGCCCTCTAATGAGTGTCAGTTGGCCTATGGTGGGTAAATTTGATAGTGGTGACATAATTACTGGTAATACACCAAAAAATATTACTATAATCATAAGGAACACTCTTATATCTAACTTATTTGGTTTAGGTATCATGATCTTGATTATATATATTTTGGTTCTAGTTCTAGCCTTATCCTTATTGATGATGTTAGCCCTATCTTTGATTATGATTGGTGCATTATTATTGATTTTTATGCTTGGGAAAGGGGTTCTTATAGATTTACATTTCCTAAATGGTGTTGGGTGTTCATTTATCTAATTCAATTACCCCATTCTCAATCAAATTTTCAATTAGGTGTCTCAAATGCATACACCTATAGATGGAATGACCACCACATGATGGTACTAAAAATACTCATTATCATTATATCATGCTAATTAAGGCTAGCCTATATAAAGGGTTTTGGAATGGGTTAAAAGACCATGTTGACAGTCACTAAATTTTGTAATATAACTTCAATAGGCTCTTTAAGGTCACTAAAAACACTATCTTTATAGTATCCTCATCTTGGTAAAGTTATTTGTAGTGCAAGTTAAGTGTTAGGTAGAATATTTTGAATAGATGGTGGCTATATTATTTGTATGTGCATTGCCTATATTACTAATTGTTGACCATGTTTTTATTTTTAACAAAGGCCTTCAGTTTTTAAGCTATGGTGGTCTAAATTGACACTTGATTTGGCATTTAGTTTTGCATTTTAATTTGGTTTTTTGTTTGGGTCTAAGAATATAATTTGATAAGGACCTTGCTAATAAGTGGCTTTTTTATCTACACCCATTTATTAGTGATTTACTCAAACATGTTAGCGCAATTGATTTTGAGATTATGAGCAAGCTTAGCATTTAGATTTTATGCAAAGATATTAGCTAATTTCATATTAGGAAATCTATGCATGAAAAGACTAGATTAAGCTATCCACCATTGTAAGTATGTTGAGAATCTCTCTCCCCCTCTCTTCTCAGTGCTTCATAAATTAATGATTATCAATTCATGTTCTATGTTTTAAGATAAATGGTTGACATTTTTTTTGGAGAGGTCATTAAAAGTAGTGATTAATCCCTTAGGCATCTTGAGAAGCCATTATAATTCTTCTCTACCTAAGTTACATGGAAATAGGTGTAACAAATAAACACTATTGTATGTTACCTCTTGACATGCTACAAAAAATGCCTGTAGATGTTCTCTTGGATATCCCTTCTCTTTGTATTTGTCAAATTTTTGTATTTCAAAGTGAGGTGGGAAAGGCACTGGAATAAAGTTGACATGAAATAGATAAGGACATATCTCATCAAAATTGTACTTTTTGAGTGCTTTCTTACCTACTTGTAGGTCTGAAACTATCCACTTTATCACGTTCCATTCTTATATGTTGGGAGTAATTTGTGATGAAAGGAGGGCACTTTACTAGGTATTAGCTAATTATTGGCCATAGTTAGTATTAGCATAAGTGGAAATGGATCCTGCTTAAGTGGTTTAGTTTTGAATATGCACCCTCTATCCTAAATTCTACATTTGATGTGGGATATGATATTGGTTTAGATTGGAATTGGAATAGGTGAAGTGTTTTTATTCCTAAGGAATTTTCTATTATGAATGGTAAGAAATCTATTATTGGTGCAATGGAATCTATTGTTGGTTTGATGAATTTTTTTGTGAATTATAATAATTTGTTATTGGTTTACAAGAGGAACTTGATGTCACTATTATAACTTATAAGAGGTTGGTGATGTGTTTTAAAAATGATCTACTACCTATTGAGGTGATGGATTATTAAAAATATGATGTGAATGGTCTGGCACTTATTGTGAATCATTACGTACTTACCTTGCATCAATAATAATATCCTAATGGTTAAAAAACATATCTTCTGTATCAATCAAAACATGTTGTGAGACATTCATTGGTATGGGTTGTTCAAGAGGATCCAAAAGATATAAATTATATGTAGGATTGACTGGGTCTTGTTACGAATATTTAGGTGACTAATTTTTTTCTATAGATGTGGCATTGTTTAATGAGGTTACAACCAAAGAAGATGTTAAGTTAGGGACAAGCTGATTTTTGCAATGTTGACTAATTTCATGAATGATGGATGCTATAAAGTGACCAATTTGGGAAGGATAAATTAATGGATATTTCTCATTTCTAAATGAATTGATGGTTAGTTTTGGAATTAGAGTACAAGGTTTCTCTTGGGGTTGTTCCTCTACTCAGATTAGGGTGTGAAATTGTTCTAACTTAAAATTAGGTGGGATCCTATCTCCATATTTTATTAGACTTAGGATATATTTATCTTGATCTTTTATAAGTTTATTTTTGAATTTAATTTAACTTAAACCTATAATGGGATGGATATCATCAAACACAACTAGGTTTTCATCTCCATCCTCACTATAATTGAAATTTCTATTATGTATCAAGGGTTTATAAAAATGTTATTATTCAAAACTAGGGATGTAAGAGGCCCAAATGCAAGTGTAGATAGGCATCACTGGTATGGTTTCTATTATTTTAAATAAAATTTGATCTTGGTTCAAGTTTGGAATTGAAATGTGGAACAATATCAAATGGTCTTGACCTTGGCTGGTCCTTTATTCTAATTTGAAATGAGACTGAAATAGATTCAAATGGTTTGGAAATTGGGGATTAGTTTAGCACAAGGAAAACATAAGTATAAATTATAAAAATAACTACAAACATAGCCTTAACAAATGAGACAAAGGATATTTATTCAAGTGGTAAACAAAACACTAAGAAAATGACCAAGGTTGGTTTATAAATGTGGACAGTGTAATTATATCAAACAAAACTTAGGGTTTATTTTAACAAAAGAAAACCTAAGTCCAAATTTAGAATATAAATGGGCAACATAAAAATTCAATGTGTAAATAAGTGTAAATGTGTTTGAACTTATTTGGTCTAACAACATGGTGTGCTTGTTTTCAAATTAAATCATGAATGCAACATGGGTTTTAACAAAAGTCACCCCAAGTAATCATGTGGAAACCAACATAGGTTATGAGATAGTCATAAAACCTTTCAATATACTTAATTTTGAGAGGATACAATTTAAATTTCATTGAAATAAATAAATTATTACATGTTATAGGTAGGGTTTTAATCCCCACCTTCTCTCAAATTTCATATGTGAAAGGTAATCTTCAGGGGATGTTAACCTTTTCACCACTATATCAATGATTTATCTATGAAAAATTTATCTTTCTACCTTCATTTTTTGATGGAAAACCAAATGGTCCTGATACACCTTATAGTACATGGACACTTTAGAATAATACATCAATTGGATACGAGGTATTATGGGCCATTTTCTAAAGGGTCTAGTCCTTTCATAACCACTTCATCCTTTGGGATCTTAGTGAAGTGTTACTATCATTTCTAGGTTCTTAAGTGTTACAACCCAGTTATCTGATGGGATATACAAATTGGAGTAGCACTAATGGTTATGAAAGGACTGATACCATTAGTGCTACTCCAATTTGTATATCCCATCAGATAACTGGGTTGTTATAATTCTAGGGTGTCACTTCCTATCACAACATACCCATAAAGACCACTAGGAAGGATATGAACTCCACCCTAGCAAGTCAAAAAATAAAAAGGAAAAAATATGTTTCATTTTTGATAAACAAGTTAGATTTGAAAAACAATTAGCATTCTTATATATTATATTGTTGAAAAATAGATGCAATTTGAATTAAAACGAACTACATAATCTTAAAATTCATGATGTAACACATGGTTTTAAAATTTTTCATAAAAATGGAGTCTAGATGACCCCAAAAAAGCACCCAAAAGTTTGGCAGTTCATAGTTTAACGACTTCACCGATATGCATGTTAATCTCTTCATTTAGTAGGGAAATCCCATTATTTTCCTAGTTGCATCATAGTTTTATAGGGAAAATTCATTTTTTAGTAGATACCACATAAAAAAAGGGGGAAACTAATGTGAAGTCACCATTTTGTTCACAAAGCTACCATTTTTAATTTAAAAATGTTGTTTAGTAGAGTGAATCTACCATTTTGGTCACAAAATCACTATTTACTTAAAATGCATTAGCACTTAGTAATTTATATTTTATGAAACATCTATGTGAATTTAAGCAAAAACAATTACACAATATGAAAATTTACAAGGAATATGTGGTTTTAATAACAAATCTAGAGTTTGGATGACCCCAAATGAGCCTCCAAAAGTTGGGCACTTTGATGGCATATCGACTTCAATGATATGCATAATGACTTCATCATTTGCCTAGCAACTTCACCATCTTCATAAAAAAATAGAAAAATTAGTAGAATAGAAGTGAGAACCATCATTCAAAAATTCAATCTCAAATTTTTAATTGTAATCTCGATAATTTCATTGCAATCTCACCATTTTTTTAAAAACATAGAGAACAAGGAATAGAAAACCACCGATACATAGGTCGATCTCACCGTTTATGCGAGTGATCTTACTGATATGTAGTCTAACCCATATGATGTTCAAGGGATGGAAAATAGAAAAGTGAGTGAAAAACGAAAGAGATCAAGGCCAAAATTTTGGTTCAATTTCATCATTAAAAGGATTTATAAAGACTTAAAGGTGTTTTTGGGGTGTGAGGTCCCACCAAGCATGACATTATATAGAATAAGATTTAAAGAGGGATTAGTTTCTATGTTAGTATTAAAATACAAACAATATAATGAAACATGACCCTTTAAGATTACTCCATAGCATGAGGTTTAATCATTAAAATAAATAAATCAATACAAGAAGATAAATGATACATTCACCTTCATTGAATACTCAATATAGCAATTATTTGGAAAATTAATGTGCTTGGTTTATGGATATAGGAGTCTTTGTCAATTCATGTGTTAAATCCAATGAAATATTCCCTTGTCCATCTATTGATTTTGTTCACTTTTTATGAATAATGGTGAAGATTCTTAGAAATATTTTGGCATTAATTATTTACACATAAAATATTAATACAAAATGGTCATAGCCTATGAATTTATAACTTGAATAAAATGATATGGACCATCCATCTCAATATCAATATGTGTGGTCCAAAATCAATTCAACTTTGGAGACACAATACAATAAATGTTGCAATAAATATTTGGAGGAATGGAGCAACTAATAGGCATGGATTACATAAATTAGATATTTTTTGCATTGACTAAGCATGGCTTGAATTTTTTACTTTGTGATCACTTACATCATGATGATGTCACCTTTTATTGAACTTTCATTTTCATTGGCTTTAATTAATTAAGTGAATCTGATTAGGCTTTTTATAATTCTTAGAATTGATTCATTGCCATGCACCATTAGTTGAAAATGTCAATTTTATATGTTACAATATGACTAGATATGAATTAGAATAAGGTAACAATTACATACATAATAATTACCCAATTCATAACATATTGATACAAATCAAGAATTTCACATGATGAGTGTAAGTGAATCACAAAATTTTGGTGGTTTTGGTCTAATTTTTGTGTTATTACAAGAAGTTGTTTAGACTTGTCATTTTGACACTACAGTAGTGAAAATTGTATGTTTATAAATATAACCTTTATTTAAGTTGAAATAGTGATGATCCAAGTGTGACACACTCTAAGGGAAGATAGTCAACATGCTACTATGGTAATATATCTCCCCTCATTTTCTATATGACTTAACATTAGCCTCAAAAAAGTATCACTAGTTAATTTATTAGAACACAAAATGACATGGTAAGAAAAGGGGCCATTTATAAATAAGATGATAAAAAACTTATTACTCTTAAAAATATCCTCCCCTATAGGTAAAACATAATGGGAGTGCTTATATAGTTGAGTTCCAACATAGGTGAACTAACAACTAGGATATACACCATCAACCTATAGACAAAGTAATAATGAACCAAAATTTGGTTACCTTTAGATGATGGAAATAGGAAATGATTGATGATCTATCCATTTCTTAAAAAATGAGTTGAAACACATTTATTATAAAACCAATCAACCACCTTGTTACCCTCATTATAAATGTGACACTCCTTATAAATGTGACATATTGTGACTTCCTTGATAGATTTAAAGATATGTCATGTGTTATAAATAATGTTCCTAATTATCCAACTTAGATTAATTTTATTCATGAAATTTAAAAATATTAAGAGAGTTCCATTCAATGTATAGGTGAGTTATATTCATTCCTTTTTCTACTTGAAATCCCTATAAAGTTGTTTTAGCCTCTGTAAAATGATTAGATTAAATTTTGAGGCTTCCCATATATGTTGTTACTGAATTAACTCTACTATATCTAGTAATTCAACTCCATCTTCCTACCCTAGGTTACCTTTAAAGGTACAATAAAAGTTTAATTTTACCCAACATGAAAGACATGTCCACTTAACTAATTTTATTTCAACCTTATTTTCTACATCCACTTTGCCATCTATTTATATAAGATTACAATTTAAATCTATTGTAGATTCAAATTGATTTATATTTTCCCTTTTATTTTTTTTAATAAAAAAATTCCCTAAAATTTCATCAATGATCTTTGATCTAAATGTCGTATCAATTCAATTCTTATCTTGAAATATTTCCACATTTGTTATGAATCATAAAACCTCTTTTCACCAAGTTATCGTGGGCTATAATTTTGATTTGGATTGGCACCTAGAATAAAAAGTTGACTTTAAAGATAAGGTATTTATCTCAAAATTGATTCCAAGGGAATCCATTGAGCATTGAGTTTAGATCCACCAAATATCTTGAGTTGACATTATAATTTCCATCCATTATTATTGCACACACTAGCTCATATTTTCTTTGAAGTTGGATAACATGGAAACCTTTTGAGGTTTCATTCAAGGAAGATAAGTGAGGGAGTAATTCACAATTTTTTGAATTCATATTAATATTTTTCCAATATCTACCTAAATTCCTCTCTTCAATGTAGTAGATTACATTTTCTCCATTAATATATTAATAAGGATACTTATATTAACTAAGGACTGGTTTAACTTAGAGGAGAGTTGATCAGCTAGACATCTTATAAGAACAAATAATAGCTTCTTGACCCAATTTATGAAACCTTTCCATATTAATTTTCCTACTTTGAAATATATTTTTATATAAAAATGAACATGAACATGGTGGTAAATATTTAAGAGATAAGAATCTCTCAACCTCAAAACTATCCAATTTTTTTCCCTTTAAAATACTTTTCCATTGATTCTTATCCTTTATAAATCTCTAAGGAATTTTAGATAGGAGATATTTGTAAATATCATTATTTGAATCCATAAACCTCTCTACTATTTTGTAAGACAAGCTCTTTCCCAATCAACCAATGTGATTCTATTATTCTCTTTCGTACATACCAACAATAATCCTCTTTGAATTTTTTCATTATTATCCATAACATTCCTTGGTATTTTGAAAATATTGACAAGATAAATAGGGAGAGTTTGAAGATTAATTTTGAGGAAGTACAATTTACCTAATTGACTAAGAAGGAATCTATAGCTCCAAGAATACAAATGGAGCCACAAGGGTTTAGCAAGGGGGTACACAAAGTACTAATCAAACACCTACTAGGATTAGAGATATTATGGGATACTATATATCTATATAGGCTATCCCATTTTTTGACTTGCACTAAGATGTAGATATACATGTAATCTAGGTTAAGGCTAGCATGATCAAGCACACAAAAGATGTAGGTATCTCTAATAGATACAACCATAGAATAAGTAATAAATAGGGAGACAAAATAATTTTAGTCAAAAAATCTATGCTATTTGAGCAAATAAACACTACCAATTAGCAATTATGATTAAAAAACATGCAAATATAGTAAATAAAGAATGATTTTAAAGCAAAAGACATTTCCAATGGAATATAATTCATAAAATTTATAAATATAAGATAATACATGTTTAAATGAAGCTAACTTAGCATAAAAACACTAAAACCTAACATATACACAACCCAAGTTTGATTCAGTTATGGAGGAGGACTAGGTTGCAGTGGAGAGCCTTGCCCAAACTAATGCCCATAAGTAAGAAAAAAGTGAAGCATGAGTTTGAATGAGTGTGAGATCCCAATCCAAGTTTACAAATTAGGTGTAATGCCAATTGTAAAATATAGGATCAATCCACAAGGAAATAGGAACAATTGAGAACAACCATGGAGTCACAAAATTAGTCTACAAATGTGTCTATAATACTCTATCACAATGCAATATATATATATATATATATATATATATATATATATATATATATATATATATATATATATATATATATATATATATATATGAATAAAAAAATATTAAATAATGTGTCAAATATCAAATAATTAAGAATAGAGAGTGAAGAGGAAAGATTTGGATTGATATAGGGAACCTAAGATTTGTAAATCCCTCAAAATGACCATTTTTAGCTATAAGAGACCCAACAAGCCCAAAAAGTAAGCATTATTTCCAAGATATAGCCTAAGATACAAATTTTGGGGTCAAAACATATATCCTAGGCTATGGATTAGCCCATAATTCATGACCTATGTTAACATTTCATTTTGGGTGGCCAAAAAGACTTTAAAAGGGTCCCAAGAAGTACTAGAAGGGTTTGATAGTGAGTAAGAGGGATAAGAAAGTGAAAGGAATGCATTGAAGTGTCCAAAATAGACTAGGGAGGTTTCTAAGCATGAAAATTATCTAAAATAATATTGATGAGGTTGGTAGTCTATGCATGAGTTGATATTTAATCATCAAGAGGAGTACGTGTTAGAGGTGCAATCACTTAGGGGGCTGAATCAGTGATGCAAGATCATCCAATTCAATTCCTAAATATTAAAAATTTATTATACATCAATATTTATTAAGCAACATAAACATGAAATCACATACATCTAAAGCAAACATAAGAGCATACACCACATGAACACATCATATATGTGGGAAACCCACTTGGGGAATAAATCCCACTAAACCCAACAAGATGGACTAAAATATTATAATTATATGATATAATTTATACCAGCACTAACTAATAAAGGAACACCCATCCTTTAATTTAGTGAGACACCAATCCCATAAGGATTTACTGCCCTTATCTAGCTGAGGACCCATAATAACTAGACCTTTTAATAAGTTTCACCTTGCAAGGAGGAACCAAACCCCTAGGTATCCAAGCACCCACTAGGATAACCTTGAATATATCATCTTTAACACCTATTTATACTCTTTAATTAATGATGAAAACCTTTGTTTTCAACCTTCACTCTTTCCCCTTTACACTCTCACAAACTTTCACACACAATCAATGCATCCAAAGCACCCCTTTAGATCACTCTTCACTTTTAAGCTTATACACAATAATAAAACCTTAAAAATTATATAAAAACATTAAAAAAAAGGAATTTTAGGTCATGCAAATACTCTTCAACCTGATCAGAGCTTTAATACATCCACTAAAAACACTCACTCAATCTACCTCTTCTAGGCTTATTAGGTCCAATGACCTATGTGTTCACATTCATTGACTTGATTAGATAAACATGACTAATAATTTTTTCTCTATAATTATATTTATTGAATTTTACCTTCTCTTTCAATGTTTATCTCCTTAATCTCTATATTCATCTCTCTCAACTCATGTCATACAATTCTAGAAACCATTGCCTTGGTCTCCACTATTTATAGAGTCTTCATGCTTATCAACTTCTTGGTCAGCCATAAGACTTGAGTTAACCCTTAAGAAATTTATCATGCTAACATAAACCTCCAATACATGTCATATTTTGACCATATCATCAATGGGTCACACTTAAGTAACTACACCTTTCAATTAGGATTTAGTATCCCTTATAGGTCTCATGGAGACTTATTCACCTATTTATAACTTCATCAAGCAAATTAAGAACATAGGATCACTTCCAACTATATGGGTCCACTCAATATAATATTTAATACATATTAAAGTGATTTATCCCACCAATATACTCTTTTGAAAAAGTATAAATTACTCAAACATTATTATTTATATAGTAGCACCATGAATGAACAAATAGTCAAATTTAAATCTCCATAACTTTGATTATACAAACATTAAAACATTATAACTAGATTCAATGGATGAACCTTTAAGTCCTATAAAACTTTTCTTTTTATTACATCAATAAATTCATCTTAGATCAAAATATATATCCAAAAACTTGAGTACTGGTATTCTTCACAAATTTGAATATTCAAATTCCAATGGTCATTGAGTAAATGTTAAACATCAAGCACCTTAACCTCATCTCATGATTCATGGGAACTATGGACAAATATGCACCATATATCTCCTTTGTGTATCTAAATATTTATGTTGAAATGCTTACCATTGATCTTATATCATATTTCCTATGATTGTGCCACTTGGTAGCTCTGTGTGCCTTCAGCACATTGACTTGACCTACACTATCGATCTCGATCAGTATGAACACCCACAAATCATTGATCTTCTATAAAATTAATGAGATAGAGACACTTATCACAATAATATTTAATCTCAATAACCTTTGAAATTTTGACTTAATACACATTATAAGTTCAGATCTAGACGATGAATGCTCACCATTAGGTCAATTGACTAGTGACCTCAAAATTAAATGTAGTTAAAATTGATGGTCTCTATCCCATCGCAATCTATAAAGAAAATTTAAAGGTTTATAGCTTTAGATATAAAACATTTAAAGAGTCCAAATCTTCAAGCTACCTTCTTATCACTATAAATAATACTTACATTAAATCATTTGACCTTAGTTGACTTTTTGAGTTCCTAGAATAAATGCACAAACTTGTTGGTTCATTCATATCTACATGATGCGTAGTGATGGTATAGCTTCTCTAAAGCTATAATTTGCATGTTTTTCATTCTAAAAGATTAAGTGACATACCATATCTACTCCAAGACATCTATGGATGCCTCACAAATTCTTCTTTATCCTTATAGACCTACAAATGTGCCATATTTCTCCAAACCATCAAACTAATCAATTTATCATTAATGTGTTAGTATAACAACTCTCTTTGACATCAATGAAAACCAAAAATTAATGACTATGATCAATAATCTCCAATTTGTCATTGATGGCAAAACACCCATAGAATGAATTCTTACTTATTTGAATTGAACTCCTTCATTGTGATCATTCTCCCCATTTGACATTAATGGCAAAGGATCTCTTCATCAACATGATAAAAATCATTCCTAAAAATTATGTATGCATTCAAATACCATTTAAAATGCTCAAGATACTTTCAAAATTTCATGTATATGAATCAATTGCTTCCCCTCTAACATGCACCAATCTGAACTTGGACTTCTCTAATCCTTGGACTTAACAAAATGCTCACAAAGCTTGGAAAGCTCCCCCTAACATCAAGATTCATCTTATGTTATTTTTTATTTGATATACACCAATATGAACTTGGGATTTTCTTGTCCTTTGACATATCTACATAAAAAACTAATAATATCTCTTTTCTCATGCATGAAGATTCAATAACTTGTCAAAATACATGACTTAGTTTGATCAAGTCATCATGTCACTCTTCTTGAATTCATAACTTGTAGCATATATCTTCACACTTCTATCAAGATAAAAGCATCTTCACATATGCTCCCCCTCATGTGATGCACATCTTCTTTAAGCCACATAATCTAACTGATTTATCTCCCCCTTAGCCAAACACATCTTCAAATGATATTCTTGTCCTATAATTATTTATCCTTATTTTGAATGATCAACATTTTAAACCAACATCCCTACTAATTTAACTTTCTCAAAGAATTTCATCTACAAGCATATCTTTCACAATCTCTTGCTTACCATTTGCCTTTAAGTTTTGTATTGATTGGTACTTTGATCATTTCTAGAGCACACATAATTATTTACACACATGAAAAATGTCTCCTAGGAAGCATAGGTAGAGACACTCACTTGTCATAGACAAAACTCTAAAACCTTCTTCATGAAATCAATAATATGGCAACACATTCTCCTCCTACTCATATAACCTTGTCTTCAGTATTTATTATTTGATCAATCAATTTAAGTAATTGTAAATATCTTACCTTTAGGACCAAAAACTTTGAGCACACCTTGAGCATCGTTGAACAATATCAACATACCTTTCTATGTAATAGAATATATAGATAACACACCATCCTTGATCAAACATTTAGAAACTTCCATTCTCTACCTATATTCCTTCAAAACCAACACCTTCATTATAATAACATATCTTTTTCTACAATATTAATCAAATATCAATAACCACCCCCCATGCTTCTTCTTGTTGTCAAGTGTCTAAAAGCTTAGAGAGAGACACCTCTTTGACATAGTGAGACTAGAAGTCCCAAACTTAGGAGACTCCCATATCTCCACACTCTCATTTGAATTACAATCCTAACTCATCACCAAATTGACTTTGAATGGATATTTAACTTCATTATTTGCTTTAAAATTGTCAAATAATTTAGAAAATAGAAACTCTTGACTTTCCTTCATGTCTATCATGGCAAACAAACCGTTTTTGGTCATCTAATACTGATAGTTTCTCCTTTTCTTCTTAGGATTTTCAACTAAAGAAAGAACCTCATCACTGGGCATTGAAAATTGATGTTATTTAAATGAAACATCTTAAATAATATTAGGATGTTCACTTGTATCCATACACACCTCAGAACTAGTCTTACCTAGCACCTTGGTCTTTTTCTTGAGCTCAACATGAACTAACTTTTGATTCTCCATTTTTATTTGGATAAATGACACATTTTATTAGAATTCCTAAACCTTATTCATATATAATTCCTCTTTTAATTTAGTAGGAAGTCCACCTTTATCTTTCAACTCAATTGAATTAGTTTTCTTGGTCTTCACTTCCTTAAGATTCCATACTAAGGATTGACCTTTCTTAAGCACACTAGGATGTCCATGCACCTTCTTATTACTTGAAAGATTAGTTTTGCAATATCTTGAAATATGACCAAATTGATGATAATAGAAGTAGATAACATCATTCATACCTTCTACTTGATGAATATTATGGATATCAACAAATACACCATCTTGTATCATAGGATCATTATACTTAAGCTTGATAATATTAGGTCTCCATACTTGGGTTAGTTTTTTCCTATGCATTCTGGGGTAGAATTTGGTAATATGTCCCATGCCATGATAATTATAGCAGACTACATTATCCATACCTATAGTTCACCAACTATTCTTCCTTATATAGTTTCTTGCCTTATGAACAAACCTCTAATAAATAAAACAATGACCATTAAATGATCTTTCATACCTCATGGCACTTGGCTTGTTGATGGATATTTTCTTATTGTTCTTGGTGCTTGCATATTTCTTGTCTTGATCTGACCTCTCTTTCTATTTCTCAATCTTGTTTACCTTGACAAAAAAATTCTCATTCTTATTCTTCAATGAATCTAGCTTGGTATTCAATTAAATGTTCTCATCCTCTTTATCTTTTTCTAATTTATTTTATTCTTCTTCAAGATTGCCTATCTTGATTGTGACCTTTTCATGCTCATCCTTTAGAGAAACAAAATTAGTTTTTAATTGAGCACATCCATATTCCTTAGCTCTCATTCTTAAACTTGCATCTTGTAACTAAATTTTGAGATCTTGGATGGTATCCTTATCCTAATTAGCCCTTTTGTCCATGCCATATTTCAATTTACATGATTTCTCTTCCATAGAATTGATAAGTTCTTGAATCTCCTTTTCTTCTCTGATGGATTTGCCTAATAAACTCCCCTCAAGAGATCTAACTTATGTTTCAAGACCTTTGATCATATTTCTAATTTTACAATTCCTCTTCTTTTAATCCTTCAGTTTACCAAGTACACTTATGAGATTAGCTTCTAGATCAACTTCTTTCTATTTTGAACTTAGATTTCTTTTTATAACCCTTAATTGATCCTCAAGAATGTTGGTATTCTCTTTATCATCTTTTGATATTGAGCTTACTTTCAAGGATTCTAGCTCCTTTTTGAGATTAATGCACTCATCTATAATAGACTTAAAGTTTAAGGTAATGATCTTATTCTAATCTTCTTCTTAATCATACTCTCTCATCTTACCACAATAAGTGCCTTGAGCTAATTGCACTTTTATACACTTGATTTTATAAATGCATAAGTAAATTCCACTTGAGCCTTCAACTCTTGATTCTCTTTCTTCAATTGATTATCCATATTATACCTTGTATCACCTTTAATTGGTTAAACTTACAAATAAGGTCCTATTTTGATACCAATTGTTATAGGTATAATCACTGAAAGGGGGGGTTAATCAGTGATGCAAGATAATCCAATTCAATTCCAAAATATTAAACATTCAACATACATAAATCTTGATCAAGCATCATAAACATGAAAATACATACATCCAAATAAAACATAAGAGCATACATCACATGAACACACAATATATGTGGGAAATCCTCTTAGGGGATAAAACCCACCAAACCTAGTAAGATTAACTATAGTCATATAATGATAAGATCTAATTTATACTATCAGAAACTAATCAAGAAACACCCATCCCTTAATTTATTGATATATCAATCCCACAAGGATCTACTACCCTTGTCTAGCTAAGCACTCAAAACAACTAGACCTTTTAACAAGTTTCACCTTGTAAGGACTAACTAACCCCCTAGGCAACCAAGCACCCACCCAACTACCTTGAATAGATCATCTTGAATACATGTTACTACTGTTCAACTAATGATGACCACCCTTTTTTTCAATCTTCATCTTCACTCTCTCCCTTTTACACTCTCAAAAACTTGCACACACAAATAATACATCTAAAATACCCTTTTGGATCACTCTTCACATCTAAGCTTATACATAATCATAAAACCTAAAAAAAATCTATCACAACATTAGAAACATGACTTGTAGTTCATGCACACACTCTTCAACCTTCTCAACTTTTCAATCCATCCACTAAGCACACTCACTCAATGTACCTCTTCTAGGCTTATTAGATCCAATGACCTATGTGTTCACATTCATCAACTTGAGAAGATAAACATGATTGATCCTCTTTACTATCTGATGGTCCTCACTAACATTTACCTTCTATTTTAAAGGTTATCTCCTTTGTCTTTATGTTCTTCTCTCTCAACTTATGCACATAATAGTCTATAAGCCATTGACTTGTTCTCCACTATTTATAGAGTCTTTATGTGTATCAACTTCTTGGTCAGCCATTAGAATTTATTTAACTCTTAAGACATATATCATGCTAATGTAAAGCTCAAATACATTGTCATAGGTCAGCCATAACATATATGGGTCATAGTTAAGTAGTTACACCTTCAATCAGGGCTTAGTAGCCCTTATAGGTCTCATGGAGACCTATTCATCCATTTATCACTTCATCAATAAAATTAAGAACATAGGATCAATTTCAACTATATGGGTCTACTCTATATAATATCTAAGACATCTTCAAGGTATTACTACCAGTGAAACACTCTTCTACTAAAGCACAAATTGCTCAAACATTATTCTGTATATAGTAGCATCATAAACAAATAAATAATCAAATTTAAAGCTACATAAATTTGACTTTAAAAAAACTCATACCTTCTAACTAGATTCACTTGATGTGCCTTGAAATCCTTTATAAATTTTATTTTTAATGCATCAATAAATTCATTCTGGATCAAAATATATAGCCCAAAAACTGAGCATTGGTATTCTTCATAAATTTAAATATTTAAATTCCAATGATCTATTGAGGCCAACATACCCCTATTTTTTAAAATTAGAACCCTTGAGAAACCTAGAGAATAAACATGAAAACATGTCATGATAGGATCATTTGTATAATTTGAATATCATCTATTTAATTATAAATATGTTTATTAATCATATTTTCCTTTAAATCTACCTAACATTTCTAATAAATGGTCTTCATGGCTTTTAGTTATAAGTTCCATGGTGTATTTTCATGAGAAGTTCATGTTCCATAACCCTAGTAAAACCCTTAGTTTAAATTTAAATATTGGCAAGAACTAAATTAGCATGAACCTTTTAAAAATCCATTTTGGACCTAAGTATAAAATTCATGTTTTAAGCTTAGTCATGTTTTTTAACATGATTAAAACTTAGCCCAAAAATGCTTGATCCACTTTATTATTTTCCCTTTTTAAGTTCCTTATGTGCATAACTAATATTTGTTTTTCAAGGTCCTTTCAATATTTCCTAGATTGTTCCCCTTGATTTATGCCTTATCCTCACATTTTAATCCTAAGGCCCCATTGTATTTATTAATTCAAACATGACCTTAGTCTTAACACCTTAGCCTAAGCTCCAGTTCCCTGAGTCTAATTTTATGATTATCTTGGTCCTTTTGATAAATGTATTAGCCTAAAGTTTTAAGCCTAAGACTTTGATGTATTTATTAAGACAAATGAAACCTTAGCTTCAATACTTTAAGCTTAAGTCTTTACTTTAGTCCCAATTTTTTACTTAACTTCCTTGCGTCTTGTAGGATCCAATGATGCTTTCTTTATCATAATATTTGATCCAATGGATTGAGAAAGGCATGATCTTAGACTTAAATAACATGTAATATTAGATGATCTAATGATCCAAATTTCATCATGGGAAAAATATCCAATGTCACAAAGGCCCTAACATAGCTGCACCCTTAACCTTCATCCAATGGTTCTTGATTCATCACGAAGTCTTGATCAGATAGAGTGAGGCATATTTAAAAAGTCAAAGGATTAAAAAAAGCCTGCAAGATTGAAATGTGGTACCCTTACATTTGAGGATTAAAATTAAAAGGGCCCACTTGATAGAAACAATCAATCATGAGTAATCTCTCAGATCATGATCCTATAGCTCTCACTTAGTCATAAGATCCTCATCCAATGGAGTGAATTAAGCAAGATCCTGAGAAGTGCCATGGAGGTGAAAAGTGGCACTCTCAATTAGGTCACAATAATTTTATGAGCTTAAAATTTATTTTCACATGATCATCAGATAAAGGTCTTGAGGAAGTATTTGACATCTGTGCAACTATTAAATTTAAGCCCATAAAATTAAAAATTTCACTAGCTTAAAATTGACATTTGCACAACCATCATTCATCATCCATCAGGACATATTTGAAATCCATGAGACCATCAAATTTAAACTAATGAATTATTTTACTCAAGATAAAAACATACTCCAAAATGTTGCTAAAAAGATTGTGAAGTGCTTTACAGATGATAGGAATCCCTTGGAAGATGGTCAAACACTAGAAATATTCAATCTACAATTATGGAAATGGTCTCATGGTCTAAGTATATGAAAAATAAACTTAGTCTAAGTCTATACTTTAAGGTCCCCATTATATTTTGTTTAAATACTTTGATCCTTAAACTATAGACTTATACTAAGTCTTATTTTAAAAGAGTCTTTATTACATATAACTTAGACTAAGTGTTTGTAACCAAAGGTTTTAGTGTGTTTATTAATGCAATAGAACTCTATTTGATATTAGACCATTATATCATTTTTAACCCCTTTGAGCATGTTTTATAGGCTTGGTAGAGATATTTTATCCCAAAGTATACATTGTGTTACTTAACACAACATAAACTTTAGCCTAAAATTTTTTAACCATAGTCTCCTTTGCATAAATTTAGAAAAATTAGGCATAAATTTATTAGCCTAAGGTTTATTTCATGCTTAATAAACATGAAATAAACCTTAACCTAAGGAATCTAAGCCTAAGTCCCACCTTAATAATATTCTAACTTAAATCTTGGGCATATTTGTAGATCAATAGATCATGCTTCATTGTGAGAGGATAATCCAATGACGTGAAGACCCCATGGAATTTTTAATGGAGTCCCAAAGGTCCATAGGCTTGATGTATTGTGAGAACACATTCAAAGTATAATAGATAAATGATATATTATTCTAAACTTCATCACATTCCATGATCTAATGGCATGAATACATAGATAACTTTTCAAAGGCCCATAAGCTTGTTGTGTGGCCAATGCTCATTCAATAAGTGACTGACACAGAATACAAAGAATAAGAAGGCACATGAATATGACATGTGGAATAACCATGAGGCTTGGACAAAAGAGAGACAATTAATAGGAAATAGACTATATCATAATAAATGACTCATTCCAATCTAGGAGTTTAATCCAATAGAGCAAAAAAAATAAGGCATTTTGAATACCAATGACTAGTGCTCAAAGGCATTTATGAAAATGTTGTGAAAGGTCCATATAAATGCCACATAAGCAGCATGCAAGTATAATAGGACAAAATAAGAGATTTTGTGGGCTAAAAAATGTGAAAGTATAAAAATAAAGGTCCAAATAAAATCCCAAGCATGTATGAGCCTAAGTCTGGATATATCCTACCATTAAAGCTCTAAAACCCTAAACATTGCGTAAAAGCAAGCCAATCAAACTCAATTGGTTATAATTTGATCTAAGGAAATATTGATTGTGTTTTTGAGCATAAAAGAGCTACCACATAGACCAATTTGCAATCTAGTGTGAAAAAATTCTAGAAGTAGATACCATGGTAGCTCATAGGTAACAATTGAAAGAGGAGACAAAACTCTACTGTCAATAGATAACAAAGGAAGGATCTTCAAAAACACTAAATTAGATGTTGTGGCCCTAAACTCCCTAGGCATAAATGATTTGTCTTATCTCTTCTTCATCATGGAGAAGCTAAAACCCATCACCAAAGAGGAGTAAAGAATTATCATGCTGAGTAGGAGGCACTATGACCTGGTCATAGTCTAGATGATTGACCTTCATTATGCTATTGCCAAACTCGAGGTACTTCACATAGAATTTCTCACTCTAATTTTTGTAAACAATATGATTGATAATGATTAGATCATTTGGGAATGGAATTCTAATAGGGTAGTGTATATTTCCCTTATAAACTTTTAAAAATATTATAAAATCTCCCAATCCCCCATGTAAACCTATCCAAAATCAAGAAGTGGACCTCCAAACATGGCCTAGACACCATCCTTAGACCTTGGTTGTAGCAAGGAACACATGTATTTAGAGAATTTAAGGGTAAGATCCTAATAGTCCCATTTAAATAGGGCATCAGGGTAATCATGACCTTGTTAAATCGAGCATTAGGATCCCCCTCAACTACCTATGTAAACAAAATCTAGGTCCCCTATGTGTATTTCATGGTTGAAGAGAAGCTCACCCCTCCATTTGGAGACTTGATCAATGTCTTCTTAACCAGTCAGTTCACTGCTATCAACAAGAAAAAAACCAAGAAATTCTATATTATTTCATATTACTAGATTCCCTTCTTGCCTCCATCAGCTTCCTTGACATTAAAAGTTGGTCTCTTAAAGGGAGAACCACCATTTCCCATCATTACTCCAAATTGAACATGTTTATGTACATGAACCACATGCAATTTATCTATGATTGTGTCTACCTAGCCATAGTGGAGTCTATTATAGGTTTTACAATGCCTAGAGTCCATCAACTAATCAATAAATATGTAGTGATGATGGGTGACATATGGTTCTATCTAGACTACACAGTTATCAGAATTGAGGGAGTCATGTCCTCACCATATAAAATGCCCGTGTATGTACTAAGCAAGCTAGTTGAGCAAGAAATTTCTTCTCAACTCATCAATGGAGTTGATGGAATTTTTAAGGAGAAGAAGAAGATTGTTTTCCATCCCTTCCCTCTAATTAGTTTAAAAATCATGTTGAAATATTGGAAATAGGTAGAAATGATGTCCAAACATATGGACTCATTTGGGTTTTAAGTTGATGAAATCAAAATGTGGGACCCTAAGAATTTAGTAAATGATTATTTAAAGGAGAATAAGCTACCCAAGCATGATTATATACATCAACTCAATATTCATAACACAATTTACATTAAGGAGAAAAATTATGAAGTGTTGGCCAAGATCTAGGGGAACAACATCAAGCTTGAGCACATATTAAGAAAAGATGATAAACCAACAAGAGTGGCCTGAAAGATGCATCTTCTCTAGTATCACTTGTGTCTTGGACCATCTGGGACATCCTAAGAACACCCGCAAGTGGATCAGCCACAACTTCAAGGGAAAAATGTGCAAGGGCAAGATGAGCAAGGGCATAGAATGAAGAGGCTAAAAGAGAGACCTGAGGAGGGACCCTCATCCTCAGATTTACCACAAACTCCACCTTCCCAAATTGAATATATAGATATTATTTCCTTAGAACTAGATGAGACACTTGAGGGTGATCTCAAGAAACTTACATAGTTATATGGCATAGATGATGAAGGGGTACATATTAAAGAAACTCGGATCTAAGCAAGGGATCCTAGAGAAGAGAAAGGAAAAGAACTTATTCTTGACATAGTCCCATTTGGACCTAAAGAAAAGATAAAGCTAGAGTTGGGTTTAGTCCCTTTTGGATCAAAGATACCAAGATTAACTATCTCTCACCCCACAAGTGAGATAAATCTATTTAGTGATGAATTCCCCATTCATGGGCTAGTCATCCCTGACCGGTTTATTTATGGAAAATTATAAAAGATACCTTCTCTCCCATTCATGGGACATAACAAAATATACCAACATTTAAGTACATGATGAGATTAAGCCCTAGATCAAGGCTATAATGAAGGAAGATGAATAAAGAATAATTCTAGTCACTCCAAGACTAGAGAGAAAGAAAATGGATTCTCTAGGGGCATTGAGTAGCACATGTGTAGATGTCTTAGAGCCTCCAAAGTTCATAGGGTCATCCACCATAAATGAGTTTAATCTAGAGATAGCTAGATTGAAAAGTGTCACCCCTAAGAAGGCCATGATGGGAGCTGAGGAATTCAACTTCCAAAAGGTTGAGTCCTTTATAGGTCTAACCCTAGTAGGTGGGAAACAACTTGGCAAGGCTCTTACCCATGAGGAGGATGTTGAGAGAATGATTAAGGCTCAATCATATCAAGCTAAGGCTAGGTTCCAAGGAATGAAGCAAAGGATCCAAAATTTGGAAAGATAATACTAAAACCTAAAAACACAAGCCATTTTATCAGTGCCTAATGCTAGGATGTAAGTGTTTGAGGCATCATTCTTTGATATGTTTAATTATTTGAGTTCAATAAAGATAAGGATGTGCTAAGCTAATAGGGTGAAGTATCCAAGGGGTTACTAATAGAATGGAAAAAGGTAGAGACCTAGGTTAGGGATCTCATTATCATTTTGATTAGTAATAAGATTCTTAAGTTCAAAATTATTAGCTTAACTCATTTGGACACCATATTGGGAATAATAGTAGACAAGGTCCAAGGTCTAAGTGATTGGACAAAGAATTTGAATAGGTTTCTGATGGATGATAAAGGATTGATCATTATAATTGAGCATCTCTTGGGAACTATGTTGGTAACTCCTAACAAGATCACTTCCCTTAGAATCATTGTTAAAGCTAAATACAAACATAAGGTCACCTTGGTAATGTAGTCAAATAAGATCAAGAGACAAGGCCAGTTTGGTAGGGATAACAAAAGAATATTAGACATGATCTTCACATTTGAGGAGAAAATTATAGAGGCAAGGAACAAAAAAGGAATATATGGCTAGGGATGATAGAGACTTAGATGACATGGTTGATGAAGAAGAAGTCTGATTCATGAATCTATCTGTGGACCTAGAGCTCATCAAAGACCAACATTAGAAATCAATGGAGAATCTATAGAGTCAATAAGGGAACCCTTCAGTAATGGGCCCACCTAGTAATTAATATTCATTTTGTAAAAAAATATTATAATATTTAGAATAGGAATATTATTTTTAAGGCATATGCTAGTCTGTTAGCATTTTCCCCCTAGGTTAGTCTAATGTTGAAAAGTAAGTGTATATTAAAACTATCTAAGGAGAAATGTCCTTATCTGTTGTACACCTGTATTTTGTAACTAACCAATGTACTACCTTATCTTTCTATAAAAGGCATGTATCACCATCTTGTAAAGGGAGAGATTTTTGAGAAAATTTTGTAAACCTGGAAAAATTAATATAATCAAGGAATTTTGCAAAGATTGTTCATATTTTGTATGTCAATTTATAACAAAACTTTTCTCTCAATTGCTAGTTTTATGTCTTAAATTTTAATAGCTTATTTAAATTATGGGTTGCATTTTAGAATCATAGGGTTTCTAATTTATAAATATGCTATATTGGTTGAAAGATATTGGATTTTCTTCACTTTATTTTGCTCTGTATTTAGATGTACAAATTTTATTTGATTATAGTAGTAAATCTTTAAAGTAAACCTAGTTTTTACTTGTGGTTCTTTATATTATCTTTTGAAGTTTGCTTGGTATATATTTAGGTTTGAGCTTAGGCTATTTCAAATTATATATTAGTTTGAATGCATACTCAATTTTAATTGATACTTTGTCATACTATTTGAGACTAAGATAAGTAATCACTCATTTTCTTTTCTACCTTACCTTTCTCTTTGCTCCTTTTTACACTAGATCATTTTAGCTTAAGCTTCATTATAAATATACACCTAGATTAAATTTTAGATTAAATTTTAGATCATAATTCTCTAAGTTAACATAGATCCTCTAAAATTCATAAAGAATAGACCATGATGGATCCCAACCATCACTTATTATAAATTTTGTGGAACACTCATACATATCTGTAATGCTATTTCACCATAGGTAACATCAAGTTACCAC
Source organism: Torreya grandis (assembly GCA_037957365.1). Lineage (NCBI taxonomy): Eukaryota > Viridiplantae > Streptophyta > Pinopsida > Cupressales > Taxaceae > Torreya > Torreya grandis. Next base: position 1,612,996 of record JARHVA010002612.1, read on the forward strand.
AAGTTGCTACTCATGTTCTAAATTATTTGAATTATAAAATTATAAGTGTTATTTAAACATTAAGAAACCCTATGGTGAATTTTGAGACATCAACATGGTCACTAGGAAAATGTTAAACATCAAACACCTTAACTTCATCTTGTGCTTCCTATCAACTATGGATAAATATTCATCATCGATCTCCTTTGAGTAGCTCAATATTTGTCTTACAACACTCACTATTTATCCTAGATAAAATATCTTTTAATTATTCCACTTGGTATCTTTATGTGCCTCCTACACATTGACTCTTTTACTTGACCTGAACCATCGATATTTGTTAGTATAAACACCTATAAACCATTGATCTTTTATTAGATTAATGAGATAGAGACACTTATCACAAGTGCATTTAATCTCAATAACCTTTGACATTTTCACTTAATACACAACATAAGATCAAGATCTAGATGATGAATTCTCACCATTTTATCAACTGACTAGTGACCTTAGACTTCAATGTAGTTAAAATTGATGTTCTTTGGCCCATCATAGTCTATAAAAGAAAATTTAAAGGTTTATAACTTGATCTAAAAAACACTTCAAGATTCCAAATCTTTAGGGTACCTTCTTGACACTATAGATAATATTTTCATGAAATCCTTTGACCTTAGTTGAATTTTTTAGTACCTACAATAAATGCAAAAACTTTTTAGTTTATTTATATGTACATGACATGTAGTGATGTTCTGGATTCTATTAAGCTAGAAGATGCATGTTTCTCATTCCAAATGATCAAGTGACACACCATATCTTCTCCAAAACATCTATGGATGCATCACAACTTCTTATCCTTATATACCTAAAAATGTACCATATCTCTCTAAACCATCAAATTGATCAATTTTTCATTAATGGATTAGTACAACATGCTCTCTTTGACATCATGAAAACCAAAAATCAATGACTATGCTCAACAATATGGTAATGGGAAGTATGATTACATATACCCCAAAGTATAAGTAGTTAGTGTTTGAATGAACAAGGAGTGTTGTGCAATAACTTGAAGCTAGAATAAAGTAAATACAATAAATAATTAAAAAGATAAAAGAGAACATTACCTACACTTACCAGATAGGGATGGTGGTGTATAAGTTGATGGTGTGATCCATAGGTATAAGTGAAAATTATGCATAATCCAAATCCAAAACCAAATCTATATCTAGCTCTAAATATAGTATAGAAGGGACATAAGTGATATCAAATATAATTGAAAAATATAGAATCACATTCATTATAACATCAGATCTAGTTTTCTCCATGCGAGGGATATGAGAGATCTCAATGTATTTAAAAGAGGAGAGCAAATCACATGCCACCTAAAAGAGGGGAAGTAACTCAGAGCAAAGGATATTGAAAATTATGGTGAGTTTAGACATGGATAAGAATGAGTCAAAGAATAACTATAAATAACACATGTCTAGTGTATGAGTATTATTCAAGGTGAAAATAATCACGTGACACTTGATTACATTATTCCTCTTGTGGGTAATAATTAAACCAAATACATCAAGCTCATGTCCCCACGCATCATCAATAATCTAAGTCATAATGGTGGGTCTTTAGTGGCCTAGACTACTACCATCTATGTGAAACACTAATGAGAGGTGTACCATGATGGGGATTGAGGATGCGAGATGTGATTACAAATATCCTATCTCAATGTGAAGGAGGAAAAATAAGTTCCATAAGGGAGATATATAATTGAACCAAGTCATGATAAAGGTAATAGGCTAACATTAGCTATAGTAAGAGGAGACAAGGGGTGGTAGGAGGCTTTTAAAAGATGAAGACTAGTCAACAAAGACTAGAAGAAGTCCTAAACAATTGTAACTAGTAACTAACATCACCTATAAGAGTCATGATAAAAGAGGAAGAGGGAGTAAGTAGGGATCATCTACAAATGAGTAGAGAAACTACTAACTAAAAGAAGCATAAAAATTAACTTTTATCCCAAGGTGTATCTAGTAAAGAGTATATAGGTTTAGTGGGATAGAGGACCTAGGGGTATAAGAGAACATAATGGTCTTAAAATGGCCTAAAGAGGCCTTGAAGAGAGAACCGAGTCTACCATAGTGTCTAAATTGAGCCAAAATACATAAGATGTAGGTTTTATGGTTCCACTAATAATGATGGAATAAAACAGAGGCCAAGAGAGAGAAAAATTAAAGGCATTTGACCTAGGCCATGACCTACCTAGGTAAACTAGTATCTTGGGGGTCTACTAGGCCACCTAACTTGTAGATTGATCCACTTTTAGGCCACATAGTTTTGGGAAAACCTGGGGCCTAACCAACCAATGGGGGAAGGAGAAGTAGTAGGTGCATACTTGTATTTCATTTGGTTTTCACACACTAAGATACAAATTCAATGTGAATGAATGCAAAAACAAAGAGAATTCAGAGTGCTAGAGGTAATAAAGGCATCTTATCTAGTAGAGCCACTACCATTCTGTGGTGTCCAACTAGGAGAGAGTGTCCTAATGCTAGCCATAATGAGAGGTGAGGAGAGGTGGTATGAGGCCCATGAAAGATGAAACATTTCCAAGGAAGGCAAAATAAAGTCTCAAGAAACCATAAACACTGACCCACACCACCTAAAGGAACTATGAAGAAGGAGAGAGGGAGTCGATAGAGGGATAACCATAAGAAAGCAATAACACTACTAACTAAAGATGAAAACAAATATGCTTTTATCCCAAGGTGAATATAAAGAGGAGTGCATAATACAAATGGCCATAGAAACCCACAAGGTCTGATAGTGGAGGCCATGAGAATGGAAATACACTAAATGGGGACATAGGGAGGGTGTTTTGGTAAGCTTTGAGGCTCACCACGGCACCATAATCCTAGGTCTAGGCCTACCCCTGAGGGCAGACTACTAATTCACCCTAACTTTGGCCTACCCTTGAGGTAAGCCACTAATTAGCCTATAAAGAGTATAATTTTCAAGGAAAAGGTGAGGAGGAGATGGAACATCCATATCCTAAAATTCACTAGTCACAACTTAAAACATAAGAGTTATGAAGGTGGGGTCATTATTGGTCAATAAGACCTCTAAATCCAAATAAGTGAGAGGATGGTGGCATGTATGATGTGTGGTCATGAGCTTCTTTTAATATTTCCTCTTATTAATTATCTTATGTGCTACACCATGGATGGAATAGTGCTCAAAATACAACTTGATAACCTGAGATACCTCGCTAGGAGAAGAATTAAGGGTGAAGATACCATGATGGGATAATCATGAAAAAAGGGGAGGAGGCTCAACATATAGGGATATGTATCAAATGAGGTATCTTAAAAGTGAAGAGTTAGTTGGATTCCTAGAATTAAGAGGCATCAAGGGTCGTACAATGGGTGCATGAGGAATGAATTCTAACTAATACTCAATAGGGTCAAAATGTTAATCCTTGAGAAAATAAGATTGAGCTATAGGGGCCTTGGGAGATGATACAAAACCCTACATAGAGATAGGTAAAGCCTCATCATAGGTATTTATCTTTGGTTATAGTAATTCCTAGGGATCTAGGTCAGCCTCCATGGAGTGAAGCTCACCTTTATGCATAAATTGGATCATACAAAACATTACCAATGCAATAGATTACATGGTAAGAATTTATGGATAACTAAGAATCATGTTGTATGATAAATCTAGGTCTATAACACATAATTAAATCCTAAAATTCTTAGGTCCAAAAATGAATTAAAGATTTACATTACCCACCAATGTAATTTTATAATTATTGAAGCCAACATAGTTGTGTTGAGATTCATAAATATTCCTACATCTAATACCTAGATCATTAAACACTCATAAAGGAATGATGTTCAACATGGTACCTTCATCTATGATGCATCTCTTGATGTAGTTGTCATCCACAAATGTCTTGATGTAGAGTGGAAACTTAGCCCTCTTTTCTAGAATTGAAGGGTTTGGTAAAGAGGCATAGTCAAAATATAGGATAGGTGGGTGAGGGTGATTAGGGATGTCTGAGTTGAATAAAAACTCAACATCATATCATAGTAGAACCTCATGAGAGATAAAAAACTCATCAATGAGCCATATTTTCTTAGGGAAAATGTGGAAAAAGTCCTAGATGGAGATTTCAGCCAAAATTCCCTACAACTCCTCTATGATAGAGTATGAGTCTTGCTTAGGCTAGGTAGGGATATTACATCAAAATTAAAATATGAATTTGGGATTCCCTACCACCATGGGTTGGTCTAAGTTTCCTAAAACATTATAATATCTAATTAGATTGCTCACATGACCCAAGCACATGTTGACAAAGCACTTGTAACTAACAGAGGCTATGGCAATACCATTAATGAGCTTGTTGTTATCATGCTCATCTTTTCATTTTGGGGTAATCAAGGATGAAGAGTCAAAAGAGGTAAAATAATGAGAGGGAGATCATTAGGCATTATCCTTATATTTATTCTACTTCTTATTCTTATTCTTTTCCTTGTCTTGGTTAGGAAGAGGCTCCCTAAACACATTCAACTTACGGTTGGGTTCAACAAGTGGAGAGTTATGGGGAAAAAATGAGGTATTTACATGAGATTATTTGGTGACACATTCCTTATTATAATATCCCTTAATATTTTAAAATTTTTAGAATTTGGTGGGGTTAAATGGATACAACACTCATTGCCCTTTCACACTTTTATAGAATCCTTATTTTTAGTTGGCCTCTTACTTAAAGAATTGACCTTGTGGTCATCTTTTTTGTATTTATTATCTATAGGATAATTGGTGACACCATCATCAGTCATATTATGCTTATGATCACATGAAAAGGATGAATTTTGGGTAGGTATGGGATAAATTACCAAACGTACATCTAAGACTTCAATAATTAGACACTTGTTGATAAATTCACCATAAGATATGGGTTCACACTTGAATACCTCAAGGTAGACCTCTTGCCTTAATGCTCACATGAACATATCATAAATCTAATCATCTAATAACATTGTCTTACATGTATGGATTAATAAATGAAATATATGAAGAAATAAAGTTAAACTCACCCTTGGCTTGTGCCATGGAGATGAATGATTGAATGCTAAGGTTAAATGGTTTAGAGATATCAAAGTATTAGAGGAATTAATCCTAAAGGTTATAGAAACTAGAAAGAGAATCTAATGGTAGACATTGGAGTCAAAATAAATCTTTGGCTCATAGGGAATGAGAAAATATATTCAATATCATTCCTTCATCTTGTTCCCAATCCATACACATCATCATTAATTCCATGATATTCTCTATGGGACCATCATCCTGATTCCCATCAAACTTGGAAAGTTTAAGGATTAGGGTAGAAAGGGGAATAACTTGTAACCAAGGGGCTAAAGTATTACTACATAGATCCTCATAGGAATAATTTATAGTGGGTTGGAAATGAGTTCCCTAAGGAGGCCCATTGGGGTCATGATGCTACCTATGCTCGTAGAGGTCATCATGACAATGTTCATGTGGGAGATGATGTTGATGTGGATCTTGATATATGAGATTCTCATCATGAAGATCCTCCCAATCATGTAGTGATGAATGACCATGGGAAAATAAGCATTCTATATAGGGATGATAATATGACATGGCATGTATACGGGGGATGATCATGGTGAGCTAAATATTCATAATGCATACTAGGTGAAATAAGATGAGGGTATACATGAGGGTGTTGATGTTTTTGATAGGCATCCCATAGATCCATAATCTATAAGTAGTAATCAAAATTAACATGCTCATATAAGACCCTAAAATAAGGTATAGGAGGATGGGAAGACTCTACATGAAGTGAAGCCTAGTCAATTTAAGTTTCCTATGTTTCTCAACATGGACACAAGGGGATTATTACCATAGAGTATCATATCAAGAAAGAGGTGGACTCATGTGAGAACTAGTTGACACACCCAAAATAGATTTGGTGTGATCTCTATCTTTAGAATAAGAATGCCACATACTCCTAGGGGATTAAAGGTGATCTCCATTCACACAAAGATGTTTGTGACAATCATCAATGATTTTTCATAACTCATTGAGCCTCAATCATGAAAATATGTAATCTTCACCCATAAAAAGTGAATTAAAAGTGGTCTCAAGTATTAAGGAGGTATCCTTATATAAGTAAAGCTCAAAATGCTAAAAAGGTTAATGAGCCTAATGGCTATAGATTTTCCAAGCTTATTCCCTATGGAATATGAGAGGGTTAAGATCACAATGCTAGGTTGAGGAAACCTCTTATGTCCTATGGTTTCTATGGCATTCCATTGTAGCCTCAACTTACTCATGGGTGAGCTCAAGGATAAGACCCTAAATCTGGTGGGATTGGCATCCCAAGGATTGCAAACTGACCATGGATGTAATGAAATAAGAAAAACATAGGAGATAATAGAAAAGGCAAATGAGTGAATAACTATTAAGGATAATAGAACAAAACAAAATCAATATCAAACAACCAAAGAGAGATAAAACACAATTGAAAGAAAATCCTTGTTGATATTAGAGGGGAATTGGATGAGAGAGCTTAAAATAAGTTAGAACTAGCATGAAATTATATGTGAGGTACCACCAAGCATGTTAAAATGTAGCTCCAGGAGTCTAAATGGAACCATGAGGATTTAACAAGGGGGTACACAAGGTACTAAGAAAAACCCTATTAGGATCAAGGATACTATGGGATACTAAATACCTATATAGGATATCTAGTTTTCCAACTTTCAACAAGTTATAGATAGATTTTTAAACTAGGTTAGGGATAACACGATCAAGCACACAAAGGATGTGGGTATCTCTAATAGATATAACCAAAGAATAAAAAATAAGAAATGGGGAAAGAAATGAATTTTAAGTAATAAAGTTATGATATTTGAACACGTAAGTAATGCCAAGTAGAAAATATGATTAATAATCATGAAATTATAGTAAATGAAGAATAATTTTTAATTAAAAGATGTTTGCAAGGGAAGAAAATGCATAAAATTTAGAAATCTAAATTAATACATGTCTAAATGAAATTTAAACTATCATAAAAAAACTAAACCCTAGAATATAAACTACACTAAGATAACTAAATGGTTTCATATTGTAAGGTACCTTTAGATCAAGTTCAAAATGACAATCTAGATGTTCTACTAACTAAGAGTCCAAGTTTGATTCAACTATGGAGGAATAGTGGGCTGCACTAGAGAGCCTTATCTAAATCAATGCCCACAAGTAAGGAGAAAGTGAATGAAGAGTGTGCATGAGTGTGAAAGCCCAATGTAAGTGCAACAATAAGGTAAAACTCCAATTTTAGAAGCTAGGAGCAAGCCACAAAGAAGTAGAAACCATGTTGTCACCAAATCAGTTTGTAATAGTGTAGGTAATCCTCTATCACAATGTAAGCTCAAGATCACTTAGAATGAACTAAGAGAGATTCAATAAGGTGTCAAATATCAAATAATGAAGAAAAGAGAGTGAAGAGGAAATATGTGGAGTGATATATGGCACCCAAGACTTGTAAATCCTTAAAAAAATGCCCATTTTTAGCTATTAGGATCTAATAGGCCTAAAAAAGAATTATTATGGCCAAGATATAGCCTAAAACATTGATTTTAGGGTTAAAACATGTGGTTTAGGTCATATTTTAGCCACATAAGTCATGACCTAGGTCAAAAACTCATTTTGGGTAGTTAAAAGGTCTCTAAAAGGGTCCTAAAAAGTAATATAAGGGTCTGACAGTGAGTAGGAGGGCCAAGAGAGTGCAAGGAATTTTTGGAGGTATGGATAATGGATTAGGGAGGTGTCCAATAATGAATGTAGTCTTAAATAATATTTGTGAGGTTGTCAATCTACACATGAGTTGATATGTAATCATTGAAAGGAAAAAGGTCATGGGAAGTATGATTACAAATTCCCTTGAGGTATAAGTAGTTGGTATTCAAATGAACAAAGAGTGTTGTACATTACATAGAATCCACATAATAACAAATAGAAGTAAGAAAAAAAAAGATAAAAGAGAATATTACTTGCACTTATGAGATAGGGATGGTAATGTAAGAAGTCAATGATGTGATCCATGGATTAAAGTGTAAAGGCTATGTAATCTAAATCCAAATCTAAATCTATATCTTAAATGGAATAAAAAAAGTGATATAAAATCAAATTTTAAAATCGAGAATGAGATTAACTAGGGTTTTGGCTCTAGTGTTCTCTATGTGAGGGATGTTGGAGATATAAAAGTCCTCAAAAGAGGAAAGAAAATCACACATTGCCTCAAACAGGGGGAATAAATTAGAGATAAGGATGTTCTAGACTAAACTAAATTAATACATTACTAAGAGTAAGTCAAATAATAGCTATACATCATGTGCCTTGTGCACGAGTATTAGTCAAGGTGTTAATAATTGTGTGATACTTGATTGTAGTATTTATCTTTCTATTAAAAAAGAAACCAGCTATAATAGGCTCATGGCCCCACAAATCATTGATAATATAAGCCATAGTGGTAGGTCCTAGGTTGTCCCTATTACTTCTATTTGTGTGAATCACCACTAAGAGGTGAATCATGATGGGGGTCAAGGATGTAGGATATAGGTGCAGATAGACTATCTTAGTTTGAAGTAGGATAAAATAGCTATATAAGGGAGACAAAGAATGAAATCAAGTCATGATCAAAGAAATTGGATAATTATGGCCATGAGAAGAGTGGATGAGAGGTAGTATGAGGTTTATAAGAGATGAACACCAATCAATAAAGATTTGAGAAAGTATTGAACAACTACAACCAAAAACTAACACTGTTAACAAGAGCCATGGTGAAAAAAGAATGATAAGTAGGGATGACCTATGAATTAGTTGAGAAACTAATAAATAAAATAAGCATAGAGATTAACTTATATCCCAAGGTTTATCTAATAAGGTGTATATATTCCTAGTAGGCTATAGGACCTAGGGGTCTAAGAGACTGAAATAGTCTTAAAAAAGGCATAAAGAGGTCTAAAATAGAGAAACTAAGTCTGCCATAGCATCCATAATATTACAAACCCTAAAACAAAGGTTTCATGGTTTTATTAGAAATGATGGAAAAAAAAGAGGCCAAGAGAGGAAAAAAATTCAAGGCCTTTGACATAGAATGCAAATTTCCTGGATAAACAAATGGCCTAGGGGTCTACTAAGCTACCCAACTTGCAGCTTACTCCACTACTAGGCCAAAGGTTTTTGGTAAAACCTAGGGCCTAACTCTCAAGGGCTTGAAAACTAGCCTAGAATAGGTCAGAAAAGGATAAGAATCTAGCCAACTAAAGGGGGAATGATAAGTAATAGCTACATACCTATATTTAATTTGATTTTCTCACACTAAGATCTTGATTTGATTTGCATGATTTTAGATTTGAAGAGGAGTTAAATTTTAATAATTAGGAAAGGCAACTCAACTAGTAGAGCCACCATCATTATGTGGTTGTCAATTGGGATAGAGTGTCCTAATTCCAGCCATAGTGAGAGGTGAGGAGGGGTGGTAGGGGGCCCATGAAATATGAATACTATCCATGGAAGTCCAAATAAAGTCTCAAGAAACCACAACCACTAACCCACACCACATAAAAGAACCATGGAGAAGGAGATAGAGAGTCCATTGAGAACTAACCATAAACAAGTAGTTGTGCTACCAACTAAAGCAAAAAAACTCTAATTCTATACTGAGTTACATCCAAGGAGGAGTGTAAAATATAAATGATCATTAAGACATATAAGGTATAATATTGGATGCCATGAGAGGGAATATCCACTAAATAAGGGCCTGGGGAGGGTGTTATAGTAAGTTTTGAGGCTCACTAAGGCACCATAGGCCTACCCGCAAGAGTAAGCCACCACTTCACCCTAACTATGGGCTTGGTCCTGAGACAAGACAATACTTAACTTATAAAGAGGCCAAATGGAAAGGAAAAGGTTAGAACAAGGATACATAGTATCCATACCCTGAGGTTCACTAGTAATAACTTAAAACATGAGAGTTTTAGAAGTAAGGCCATTATTAGTGAACAAGACCTCTAAATCCAACAAGTGAGATGATGGTGGCATGTATGCCACATGGGCATGCTCTTCTTATAATCTCTCCTCTCATTAATAAGGTCATTTTCTACACCATGGATGGAATAACACTCAAGATCCACCTCAACAACTTGAGATACCTCACTAAGATAGGCATTAAGAGTGCCAATGCCATGATGGCACAATCATGACAAAAGGGGAGGAGGCTCAACATTTAGGGATATGACTTAGAAGAGGTCTATTAAGAGTGAAGAGTAAGCTAGACTCCTATAATCAAGAGGCACTAGGGGTCATGAAATGGGTGTGATAGGATTGCATGCCAATCGATACTCAATAGGGTTGAAATGTTCATCCTTAATAAAATAATATCAAATTATAAGGGTATTAAGAGAGGCTAAAGGACCCTACATAGAGACATTCAAATCCTCATTAGAGGTATTTTTATTTACATATAATAATGCCTAGGGTTCTAATTCAATGTCCATGGTGTGAACCTTACCTTCATGCACAAGCTACACCTTACAAAATGTTGTTGATAAAACAAATTGCATGGTAGAAGTCTAGGGATAACCAATAATCATGTAGTATGAGAGATCTAGGTCCAACACATAAAACTCAGTACTAATATTCTAGGGTCCAAACATGACCCAAAGCTTCACATTACCCATTGATGCAATTGTATCATTATTAAAGCCAAAATTATTTTGGTCAGACTCATAAAACTTCCTAAAAAAAATACCAAACCTATTAAACACCCTCAATTGCATAATGTTCAATGAAACATATTCATTGATGATGCATCTCTTGATATAGATATCATCCATAAAGGTCTCGATGTAGAGTGAGAACTTATTCCTCTTTGCTAGAATGGAAGGGTTTGGTAAAAAGGCAAGGTTAACATATGAGATAGGTGAGAGATGGAGATCCAAGATGTCTAAGATGTGGGTTCATGATTGAGTGCCTCAAGGTGGACTTCCTTCCTCAATGCTTGTGTGAACATATCATAAAGTTTATCATTTGAGAACACCTTATTGCATGTATGGATGACTAAAAACCATTTATTTATGGATTTAAAGCTTGACTAACCCTTAGCCTATGCCATGGAAGTAAGTGATTGAATGCCAAGGTTAAATGGTCTAGAGATATCAAAGTATTAGAGAAGTCATCGAAAAAGAACTAAAAACTAGAAAGATAATTTGATGTTAGATTTTGGAACCAAACTAAAGCTTTAGCTTGTAGGGAATGAGTAAATAGATTCAACATTATGCCTTCATCTTATTCCCAATCCATATATACCATCATAAATAACATGATATGCTCCATGGGACCATCATCCTAACTCCTATTAAACTTGGGTAGTTTAAGGATTAGATTTGGAAGGGGAATAATATGCACCTAAAGGGATAGAGGATTCCTATTGACATGCTCATAGGTATGGTTGATGATGGGTTGGTGATGAGATCCTCGAGGAGGACCGTAAGGGTCATGATGTTCCCTATGTCAATAGGGGTCATCGTGACCATGGTCATGTGGGAGATCATGCCAAGGTAGTTACTAATATAAGGGATACTCATGATGGGGATTATCAAAATCATGTGATGGTAAAAAACCATAGGAAAGGTATCATTCCATATGGGGATGATTAGATAATTTGGCATACATAAGGTGATGGTTATGGTGACTTAGATCATCATGGTGTTGCCCATGTGAAACAAGACGCAAGTTTACATGAGGTCATTTATGTTTAATATAGGCATCCCATGGATTACTACTATACAAGTGGTGGTCAAAATTATCACACTCATCTAAGACCCTAAATAAAGGGTTAAGAGGATGGGAAGACTTCATGGTAAGTATATGCGTAGTCAAGTCAGGGTGCCCGTGTCTCTCAACATGGATATAATGGGTTTATTTCCATATAATATCCTATCTAGAAAGAGATGTAGGACTCATGTGAGGACTAGTCAAGGCACCCACACTAGACTAGGTTTGATTTCTTTCTTTAGATTAATCACACCACCTGCTCTTAGCAGAAGAAAGGATTTCTTCATTCAAATGAAGCCACCTATGACAATAATAAATGGTTGTGTGAAAATAATTAGGAATAAATTGTGAAAGGGGTCCATATTAAACCATAATAGGTGAATGAAAAGTGGTATCAAGTCTCAGGGAGGTATCATTAGATAAGTAAATCTCACACTATTGAAAAGGTGAGTGAGTCCATTGGTTATAAATTTTCCAATATTGTTCCCTAAAGAACATGAGAGGTTCAAGGTTACTATGATGGGTCATAGGAACCTCTTAGGTCCTATGGTGTCTATGACATTCTATTATAGCCTCAACCTAATCATGAGTTAGATTAGGGACAAGACCCTAAATTTTATGGGATTAACATCCCAAGGGTGGGAGACTGGCCATAGATGTAATGAAACAAGATCAACATAGGAGACAACAAAAAAGTAAAATGATCAAAGAAATATCAAGGATAAGAACAAAAAACCAAATAAATATCAAACAAATAAAAAGAGAGCCAAAAAATAAAGTAAAGCCTTGTGGCTATCAAATGGCAATTGGATAAGATATCTTTAAATAGGTTATAACTAACATGAGATCGTATGTGATGTCCCAATAAGCATGCCAAAATGTATTCAAGAATCCAACTAGAACCACTAGGGTTTGGAAAAGGGGTACACAAGGTAATAAGAAAATCCCTACTATGCTCAAGGACACTATGGGATACTAGAGATCTAAATATTCTATCTAGTTTTTTTTCTTATACCAAGTTATAGATAGACTTGTAAACTAGTTTAGGGCTAACACGATCAAGCACATAAAGGATGCAAGTATCTCTAACAGATATAAACACATAATAAAAATTAATAAAGGGGGAGAAAAATGGATATTAAGCAATAAAGATGTGTTATTTAAACAAATAAGCACTACCAAGTAGTAAATATGATTAGGAATTATGCAAATCTAAATGATGAAGAATAATTTGGAAGTAAAAGATGTTTTTAAGGGAAGAGAATACATAAAATTTAGAAATATAAGATCATACATGTTTAAATGAAGCTAAACTAACATAAAAACATTAAACCCTAGTATATACACTAAATAATCTAATTAAATGGTTTAAAATTGTAAGCAACATGCCTCAAATAAAGCTCAAAATTACAATGTATATGTTCTACCAACCAAGAGTGTAAGTTTGATTCAACTATGGAGGAATATTGGGCTATAGTGGAGATAATTGTAAAAAAAAATACCCAAAATAAAGGAGAAGGTGAATTAGGAGTGTGCATTAGTGTGAGAGACCAAGCCAAGTGTAAAAATTAGGTAAGATGAAAATTGTAGAAGCTAATAACAATCTATAAGGAAGTAGGAACAACTGGGAGTAGCCATGTAGTCACCAAATCAGTATGTAAATGTGTAATTAATCCTATGTCATAATGAAAGATCAAGATCACCAAGAATGAATCAATAGAGACTCAAGAATGAGCCAAAGATCAAATAGTGAAGAAGATATAGTGAAAATAAAAAAAGTGGAGTGATATAGGGCACCCAAGACCCATAAATCCCAAAAAATGCTCATATTTTAATCATTGGGGATCCAACATGCCAAAAAATAAACATTATAGATAGGTCATGGCCTAATCCATATATTTTAATGTCAAAACATATGGTTTAGGCCATAAGTTAACTCCATAAGTTTTAACCTAGGTCAACAACTCATTTTAAGTAGTCAATAGGTCTCTGAAAGCATCCCACAAAGCACTAGAAGGGTCCAACAATGATAGATAATGCCAAGAGAGTGTAAGTAATATATGGAGGTGTGCACAATGGAATATGGATGTGTCCAATAATGCATATAGTCTCAAATAATATTATCAAGGTTGGTAGTATGTATATAAGCTAATATTTAATCATTAAGAGCAGGGTCACAAGAAGTATGATTAAGAATCCTTTCCAACCAACTATCATTGAAATTGATTAAGCAGAGGATTCCAAATGTTAGTAGACATTATACACTTAAAAATAGTCTTGGATAAATAAGAGGATGGGGGTTATTTCTTTTTGTAGCCTAAAATAATTGAAATTTTGTTCTGACACTCTATAAGAATGTTAAGGAATAAAATTGCACTCTTGTCCTAGTGGATTTTCTGCTCTAAAGCTTCAACATAACACTTTAGAATCTTCCTTAATCCTTTTTATTCCTTGAAAAATTATTCTCCTAAGATTAACTTGTCATCAAATAATTTTTTATGAGAAACTGGATCAAGTGAGGATGTTTGTTTTAAGCCATTTAATTTACAGATACTGAGACCCAAGGAAAAACTTCTTTCAAACAACTAAACCATAATCATAATGAGATATTTATAAATTAAGTTACTTTGTCCCAAACTCTTTTGATGGGAAAAACTCACTAGAGTCTCATTAATCATCATAGAGAACATATGAAAAGAGACGCAAATAAAAAAAAAATTGTAAATTTTTGGTGAAGCCTCATTCTTACCAAGACCTTGTCAAGGATGCTCCATGACACCTCCCAAAATATTATTTCATTTCAAGTTTAAGAATCATACTCACCCTTTTACTCTTATCAATTTCAGTGCATACCATTATGTATAGTGATTATGTTATAATCAATCTATTTTCCATGAAAAATATTCATTGTTGTGAGATCACTAGAGGAAAAATTGACTACATCCTCAAGACTAAAATATTAGACAATGTTTTATATAGTGTGTTTCATAAGGTTATCGATATCAATTCATTGAAATCTTTTGATCCTTAATTTTTATGGATCAAAAATATAAATGTATTGTTTAATTATTTAATATTTTTACGATATACCAATACTTATCCCATATCTATAACAACATTAGATTTAAAAAACTATATAATAATGCTAAAAAAATCATGTAAAAATCCATCTAGACTTAGGGCTTTATCCCCTCTTAGGGAGAAAACTACATGCTTAACTTCTTCATTGTTACATCCTTCATTACCCTAGTAGAAAGAACAATGACAATGTTGGTTTGTTTTACCATTATAATTATGGGATGCTATTTTTTACTACTCTGATTAGTTAGAGATGATTTTAGCATTATAAATCTAGATTTACAACATTAAAATTATTATGGAAATTAAATGTTGATGTGATTATTTTGGAATTTGTCTTTTACTTGTATAAGTTCATTTAATGTATTTCCTTATATCAATATTTTCAGTAATGTATGATTATATCAAAATAACTACCCTTTTTCTTTGACTAAGGTGGATGTGGGATATCTTATATAATACCTCATACTAGAATCCTGAGGGAAGGCATCATAGTATAGAGGGAGATAGATCATGGTAACTAGGGCTAGAAATAATAAACCAAGTATAATCACACACCCAACATTAAATTATTTTATTTTTATGATAATTTTATTATATGATTTTACATTAAATAGTCTATGTACTTGAATGATTACATTCATTTTTACTTACTGAATTCATTCCTATGTTATTGGATGCTTGCTAAGTTATATTATTACATTGCATGATTGATTGGATATTATATTTGATAATGCTTCTATTGATGGCATATCATAACCATATATCTCTTTGATATTATGAAGATTTCTTGTGAATCAAGGGATCTACATGTCATATTTATGGTTCATTTTTATATCATTATTTTATTATGAAGTATTTTCTAATATTTCTTATTTAGTCTTATTATGTAACAATCTAGTTTATTTAGATTAAACTTGTTATGAATAACAAAACGCATGACAAATAAATTTTATAGTCATTGGAGTGTTATATATCATTAAACCACCTTAGTAAGTATGGATTATATAGTTTTTAATACGTATAAAACTTTGGGTCAAAAAGGCTCATCATTATGCAGAAATAAAGTCCTTGGTTGATTTCACTTTGTGAACATTAGATATGGATCATTACTTGTAGCATGATTTAAAATGGTAAAAAATCCTACTCGTTATACAAAATGAACTAGGGTTTTTTATTTTAATTATTAATCAAAAATTTAGTAAAGGGTATTATTATATTTTTAAAAATTTGTTAACTCAGGTATGAGGAGTGCAACCTATTTTTGGCACAACTCTACATGGCATGATGCCCCAATTTAGATTTGAAACTCTAGATGGACTTAATGTACAAGTAAATGCATGCATTTATGAGTTAGTTATGTTGTAAATATGATTTTCATTGATGTCAAAAGGGATATTTTTGGCATGAGATTGGAGATAAGATGATGTTTTACAGTTTCATAGTGCAAAGTTGTCATGTTTTTACAGATACCATTTTTGGAGGATTAAAGAGTAATTGATTGAAGATCTATTATGGGTTTTTCAAGTGCATACTAGATATATGGTCCACAAGTTTGGATGAAGATAAATGAGATCTAAAATAATTTATTTTATCTCTTAGACATTATAGGGTTCCTTAGTTAAACCCTAAGGGTTTAAGCCATGGAGTTCACATGCATGTTTTATTTTTAGGTTGACTAGATATAGGAAAGAACCAGTTACTTAAGTTATATCTTAAGTCCCTATCATCATTGTGCAACTGGCTACTTTCACCTAGAATTTACCATCTCGAGCAATGATCAAATACCTTAATATTTCCTAAGTCTTAGACTTAATATTTATCCCATCTTGATCATTGATTAACACCTAAAAGTACATTGAAGATCCAATGAAGTGTAACAAAGTCAATTTGTCAAAGGCACCTATGAGTAAACATGCTAGTGATAATTATCATAGTCATAGAGCTTGCATAATAAATCTATGGAGTGGTTTAAAGTCAAATAGTAAAGGATTAACATAGGAATGCCAAATGTTTCAATAGTAGGAAATGAAAACAAATGTGGAGAAGGCATGAAAGGGTGTCAAGTGTCACACTCATAGGATATTGTCAAAGATAAAGATCGATCTTATTCTATGGATCAATGATGAGTTAAATACCAAACTAATTTGATGAGATTAACTAAGTGATATGTTCTAAAGACACAGGAAGTAGTGAAATGAGATTAGGAAATTGATGTTTATGACAAGAAAAGATAAAGTTTTTGATACTTTGAATATCTAACAAGATGTGGGAACTTAGATCAAAAGATCTAATAGATGCATTTTAAAGTTGAAACATTAAAGCCTAAAAGTGTACAATGATCCAATAGAGTGCATGAGCCTGTCAGAACTTGATGTAATGGATGCCTTTTAAAGTTGATCAAATTGAATGAGGATCATTAGATCATGGCATGAAATTAAAGATAAATGGTCAATATTTATAGTTTTTTTCATCATAATAGTAAAAAAGAAGACCATGTAGGAAAGATGCATTATATAACATAGACAATGATATAGATTGTTGTGATTGATCTAAATCATGTAATATGGCATGTGCATCAAAACTAGAGCCTAATATATGATAAATATAGTAATAAGATAGAGAATCATGGTGGTGGAGGATGAATTCAATAAGTGGGAAACCTATCAATTAAACTGAGTCCAAGGATGGAGCGTGATGTGTTATAGACTAAGTGTGAACACAAAGAAGATATGAGACATAGATATAATGTTTATATATATGTGTCATCTAGGATACAATAAAGATTATTTTTATTACTAAACAATTTTTAATTAAGAGAGAGAGTTAGAGAGCAAGATATTGATGAATTGTGTCAAATAGATAAATATAGAGACACAAAGATAGAGGGGCAAGTGGAAGAGAAGAGAGATGTGAAGAGCATGAGCAGTTATATACCAGACCTATAATAGAGAATTGGAATTGGATTTATTTATGAATCAATATTATAATTTGGAGTTGTAGCACCATATGTTGAATATAGATCTGATTGGTGGGTGCCATCAGATAAACTAAGTTGGTGCTTAGTTAAGGAGTTAGTGCTTCCTTAGAGTAGGTGTTATTAAATGAGAGGATTGATGCCTCCTTAAGGTTGGTGCCCCTAAATTTTGTAACTAATGAGGTTTTTATTGTGAGGATGGATTATAATAGTAGATTATAGTAGCTATTCTCATTGCATTTTTTACCATATTGGGTTTTACATGTATACATATGGTGTTTTATCCATTTTTATGTGTGTGATATCTACATATATGTTTTAATCTACATTAAAAGTATTAAAATATTAATTTATTCAATATATTGATTTACCCCCCTCTCATTAGATAGTTGTGCTCCAATAATTGATATTAGAGCCATATTTCCTTAAAAGAAGCTTAATTAGCTTAGGTAGATTTGGGATGGTGAACACAAATGGCTAGTCAAGAAGGCTCTTTCTCAACCAAAGCACCTCTCTTTGATGGATCAAAATATTCATTTTAGAGCATTAGAATGGAAGAATATTTAGCTTCATTAGGGTTTGATGTATGGATGTATGTTGTAAATGGATATATAGCTCTTGTTATGACTCCTACTAATTAGGCTACCAAGAAAGCATATGAGAGCAATGTCAAGGCTAAGAATGCTATTCTGTGTGGATTGTCTAATTTAGAGTTTGTTAAAGTGATACATTATCAAAATATATAGGATATCTAGAATAAATTAAAGAACATCTAGTGATGATAAGGTAAAGTTGGCCAAGCTAAAAGTATACAAAGGCAAGTTTGACAACCTTAAAATGAATGAAAAAGATAAAATCATATATTACCTCCTCATAGTAGATGAAATAGTAAATACAATCAGAGGCCTTAGAGAAGAGATGAAATATCTGGTCCTTATCAAAAAGGTCCTAGGATCTCTACGATCAAGGTATGACTCTAAAATATTTGTAATAGAGAAAGTAAAAGATCTAGATAAACTAACTATTGATGAGTTGTATGGAACCTTCACTACGTATGAGATGAGAATGGGAGAAGTAGATACCTTCAAGAGAGAAGTTGTATTCAAAGTAGCCAAATAAGTAATAGTATAAGCATCTACATCCATATATGAGGAGACTGATAAAGAAGAAGCCAACTTTTTTAGAAAATTAAGAAGAAGATCTAGAAAGTACAAAGGTAAGTTAAAATTTAAGTATTTTAACTATGGTAAGGTAAGACATTTTTATACTAAATGACCTTATAAAAAAAGGGATAACTTTGAGCAAGAAGAGGATAGTAAAAAGATGAAACCCCACTATTCTAAGAAGAAGAAGAACTTCTTCAAAAGCAAGAAAGGCCTATACACAAAATAAGATAATGATTCATTGGATGATTGTGATAGTTATGATGATGACCATGACTATGTTATTATGGATGAAGAAAAATAAGTCTTATTCATGACATTAGGATCAACTTATATGGATCAAGAAGAAGTTGAAGACTCAGATTAATAAGAAGGATAAGTGGATATAGAGTATGAACTCATCTATTCTCTATATTAAAGTGACAAGATGAGAAAAGATAAATCAAACCAAATAAATTTGGACAAAAGGAGATTGAAAAAGTGTCCAATAGTCTTGAAAAATATGATCAAATGGAAAACTACCTACACATGATGTCATTTATATTGAAGGATTGAAACATAATCTACTAAGTGTAAACCAAATGTGTGATAATGGATATAAGGTCACATTTATTGTAGAAGGCTATAAGATAAGGAGATCTGGAAGGTTTTTTGTATAAGGGGAGAGAGCTGAAAGCACCATTTATAATCTTAGTGAAGTGAATGATAATAGCTACCTGATAATAAATATTGATGAGAGTTGGTTATGGCATAGAAGAATGGGCCATGCCAATTTGGAAAACCTAGTAAGGGTGAGTTCAGATAAGTGTGTTAGACACATGCCTAAGATAACCAAACTTATAGAAACTATTTTCAAGGAATGTCAACAAGACAATTAGACAAGGTTCAACTTTCAAAGAAAGGAGTATGTAACTACCAAGCCTCTATAATTAGTTCATACTGAACATTATGGTCCTACTAAGACAAGAGGATTTAAAGGAGAGAGATAATTCATGTTATTTATAGTTTATTACTCAAGAATGACATGGATAACATTTTTGAAGGATAAGTCTCAAGCATTTGAAAGATTCAAGATCTTTAGGGCCATAGTAGAGAATAAGATTGGATGAAAAATCAAATGCTTAAGATTTGATAGAGGTGGAAAATTCACCACAAATGAGTTCATAGAATACTATGAGAAGCATGGAATCAAAAGGCATTACTCTAGAACAAGGACTCCATAGTAGAATGGAGTTGTTGAGAGAAAGAATAGGATAATCAAGGAGATGGCCAAAATAATGTTAAAAGAGGCCAAGTAACCTAATGGATATTGGAGAGAAGCAATACAAATAACACTATATGTCTTGGATAAAGTTTAATTGATGGTAAATAGTGATAATAATACCTATGAACTATGGTATGGAAAACCTATCTCTATGAAGTATCTTAGAGTGTTTAGTAGCAAATGCTACATTAGGAGAAAATAAGACAATTTAGGAATCTTTGAATCAAGATGTGATGAAGGAATATTTCTTGGTTATTCCACATAAATAAAAGATTGAATATGTTACAACAAAAGTCTACACAAGATTTTAGAGAGCATCAAATTCAAGGTTAAATAAGGCTTGAAATATGTTAAACTTGATAGAGAAATCTGTAACGATGAATCAAATTATGAAGAGGAAGAAGCTAATGAAGAGCATGAGGAATTAAATGTAAAGGCACCTACAAGATTTGTTCAAAAGGATCATCTTATAGAGCATATCCTTGGAAATAAAAATGGAGTTTAGACACAAAGAAGAGTTGTAATGAATAAGGAGAAAGTAATTTTTGATCTAATGTCTGAAATTGAGCCTAAGAGCTATGTTAAGGCTAGCAAGGATGAGAATTTTCTAAAAGACATGGAAGAATAATTAAGCCAAATTAAAAAGAACAAAACTTGGTAATTAGTTCCAAGACTTTCAAAAAATAATGTAGTAGGTATAAAATGGGTCTTTAGAAACAAGATCAATGAGGATGGAACTGTTATACATAATAAGTTAAGATTGGTGTATAAAGGATATGTATAAGTTGAGGTCATAGATTTTGAGGAAACATTTTCTCTAGTTACTAGATTGAAGACACAATAATGTTTATATCATTCTCTATTTATAATAAATTCAAAGTATATCAAATGGATGTTAAGTCTGCTTTCTTGAATGAGAACCTAGAATAAGAAGTCTACATAGAACAACCTACAGGTTTTTAGCTATCAAAGGAAGAAGATTATGTGTGAAGATTGAGTAAATCTCTGTGTGGTCTAGAACAAGCACCTATAACATGGTATTCAAGATTGGACTAATACCTCAACAATAAGGATTCAATAAAGGATGTGAAAACAACAATATGTAATTCAAATCAAAAGGTGAGCATATATTGATTGTTGTTGTTTATGTAGATGATATCATTTTTGGTGGAAATAACAATAAAATATGTAAAGAATTTACTACTCAAATTCAAAATGAGTTTGAGATGTCTATTCTTGGATAACTTTATTTATTTCTTAGACTAAAGATAACATAAAATGATGAAGGTATATTTATATCTCAAACCAAGTATGCTAATGAAATGCTCAAGAAGTTTGGAATGGAAGACAACAAACTAGTAAGTATTCCCATGATAATTGGATGAAATTTATGCAATGAAGATGAGTCCCTTGATGCAAATCAAACTATGTATATATAAGTGATAAGTAGCTTATTATACCTAAATACATCAAGAACTGATATCATGTAAATAGTATGTATGGTTACAAGATTTTAACTTCTCCTAATGAATCACATGTCAATGTAATGAAAATAATCTTTAGATATATCAAGAGCATAACTGACTATGGCCTATGGTATCCTGAAAGTGAATATTTCACTTTGAAAACATATATAGATGCTGATTGGCTAGGAAGTGTGGATGATAGAAGAAGCACTAGTGATGGTACATTTTTCCTTGGAAATAGACTTGTTTTATAGATGCGAAAAAATTAAGAGTCATTTAATCTTTCTATAACAAAATCAGAGTATGTGGTAGCAGTGTCATGTTATACTAAAGTCTTGTAGATGAAGCAAATAGTCAAAAACATCAAGTTATAATATAAATCACCTATCTCTATTCTTTGTGATAATTCAAGTGCTATTAACATATCAAAGATTCTAGTGATGCATTCCAAAACTAAGCACATATAAATCAAGTATCACTTCTTAATAGAAAAGGTTGTAGATCAAGATGTCAGAATAGAGTATGTGTCAGATTAGGCTCAAGTTGTAGACATATTAACCAAACCTCTTCCCAAGGAATAATTTGAGTATATGAGATAGAAATTGGGAGTGGTGGCTTCTACATCACATCACTAGATCTTAGTGATAGGGCATGAGTCTAGGGGGAGAATCATATAAGTCTTATTAATCCCTAGAAGAAGAGAGAAAAGGAAACTTAGGTATGCATATTTTTTTAATTTTCTAGTGATTTGATGGTTGCAGGTTCTTGGACAAACTCCTTTATCTAATAAAGGGGGAGAAAAGTTTGGACAAACTATGAGAAAGTTGGAGTCCCTTTACCATTGTTGTCAAAGGGGGAGAAAAACTACAAATTCTATCTATAAAATTTTGAAAGAGAAGAGCTTGCATCCAAGTTGAATTTAGACAAATTTTCCATTACTTAAAGGGGAGAAATTTTGGTATGAACAATTTTAGCTGAAGTTCATTAGAAGCTAATGCAAGCAATTCCAGAGAAGGAGCAGAGTATTATAACATCAGAGCATTTAGTTTGTCATCAATTCCAAAGGGGGAGATTGTTGGAAATATGATTGTCATTAATGTCAAAAGGGATATTATTGACATGAGATTATAGACAAGAGCATGTTTTATAGTTGCATAGTGAAAATTTGTCATTCTTTTATAGAGACCATTTCTGGAGGATTGAAGAATAATTGATTGAAGATCTATTCTAGTTTTTTTGTGTGCATCCTAGATATATGGTATATAGGTTTAGATGATGATAAATGAGTTCTAAAATAATTTATTTTATCTCTCAGACATTATAGGGTTTTTTAGTTAAACCTTAAGGTTTTAAGCCATGGCTTTCATAAGCATGTTTTATTTTTAAGTTGATTGTATATAGGCAAGAATTAGTTATTTAAGTTATATCTTAGGTCTCTATCATCATTGTGCAACTAGTCCATTCAACCTAGAAATTATTGACTTGATTAGTGATCAAAGACCTTAATATTTCATAAGTCTTATAATTAATATTTATCCCATCTTGATCAATGGTTAACACTTAATCATATACTAAAAATACAATGAAGCATAACAAATTCAATTTGTCAAAGACACCTATGAGTAAACATGCTAGTGAAAAGTGTCACAATCATGGATCTTTCACACTAAATCTATGAAGTGGCTTAAATTCAAATATTAAAGGATTAATGTGGAAATTCCAAGTTTCATAATAGAAAAAACTAATAGCAAATGTGTAAAAGGCACATGAGGATGACAAGTGTCATACTCATGAGAGCTTATTAGAGATAAATATATAGCTTTTTCTAAGGATTGATGGTGAGTGGGTGATATTTCAATGAAGATATAATAGAGAGAGTGGACTCAATGAGATCAATTAACCAATGTTTAATGACACAAAGGTGAGTTGAATATCGAGCTACTTTGATAAGATCAACATAGCGTATATATTCCAAAGACTCAAGAAGTAGTGAGATGAGATTAAGATCTTGATGTTTAATGATAAGTAGAGATAAATTTCATGATAATTTGAAGATATAATGACATGTGGGAGCTCAAATAAAAATATCCAATGGATGCATTTTAAATTTGAAACATTAAAGCCCAAAAGTGTACAATGATTGAATGGAGCATGTGAGCCTGCCAAAACTTGATCTAATAGATGTGTTTTAAAGTTGAGATTATTTAATGAGGATCATCAGATCATGGTGTGAAACTTAAGATCAATGGTCAATATTTAAATATTTATTCATATTAATGATCAAGTAGAGGACCATATATGAAAGATGCATTATACGATAAAGATAATGATATAGATCATTGTGATTGATCTAAATTGTGTAATATGGCATGTGAATCAAAAATAGAGACCAATATATGATAAATATAGTAATAAGATATATAATCATGGTGGTGGAGCATGAATTCAAGAAGTGGGAAACTTGTCGATTGAAATGAGTCCAAAGATGGAGCATGATATGTTATAGACCAAGTGTGAACATGTAGAAGATATGAGACCTTTATATATATATATATATATATGTAATCTAGGATAGAGTAAAGACTATTGCTGCTATTGAACATAGTCTAATTGAGAGAGAGAGGTAGAGAGAAAGAGATTGATTAAGTGTGTCAAATAGATAAATATAAATACATGGAGACAAAGGGCCAAAGTGGAAGATAATAGAAGAGAGAGAGAGATGTGTATAGCATGAGAAATTATAAACTAGAATTATAAGAGATAATTGGAATTGGATTCATTTATGAATCAATATTTTAATCTAGAGTTATATCGACATATTTTAAATATAGATTTGATTAGTGGGTTCCATCAGATAAGCTAAGTTGGTGCTCATTTATGGAGTTGGTGATTATTTATATTAGGCGATCTTAATCCATGGAATTGGTGTCTCTTTAGGGTTATTACCCTTAAATGTTATAACAAATGAGGTTTTAATTGTGAGGCTAGATTATAATAGTAGATTCTAGCAGCTATTCTCACAATGGTTTTTCCCATATTAGGTTTTCCACATATACATATGGTGTTGTGTCAATTTTTATGTGTATGATCTCTACACATATGTTTTAATCTAGATTAAAAGTATTAAAAGACTAATTTATTCAATCTACTTATTCACCCCCTCTCAGTAAATAGTTGTGTTTTAACAAGTTATGGCTGATTAGAAAGGAAATAATCAAAATAAAAGATATGAAACATGAAATTAAAAGCTTAAATTATATATATATATATATATAATAAAATAATAAAAATATGTGGTCACACTTTGGTGGTAGAGAAAATAAGGAGTAAGGACTGTAGTTTTAAGGGAAAATAACAACTATTTTCATTATCTAGGAAAGTAACATTTCCTCAATTGAGTATGAAATTTATGTAGTATATTCAAGGTTTTATTTTCTATTAGATATTTATCTAATTTATAAACATAAAGTGTAAAAAATATTGGTCAAAAACCTTATAATGGTAAGGATATCTAGTTATTTTCTATTTTGATAAAGTCAATTAAGATTGTGGGTTTTTACCCATTACAACTATAGAATCCTTTACTTTGTTACATGAATGAAATTATTATTTTGAGGAAAATTTAACACTTCATATATAAGGATAATATTATTTTTACCTACTTTTGAATATTTATGAATTTTTGAGATTTTTGTGACCTATTAAATTTAGTATAAAAGTTATACATTTGGACTAGGTAAACCATTTTAGGGAAAAATATAGGATGACAAATTCAAAGGTTAATGGATATATATGTTGAGGTGTTTTAAATTATTTCTCCATGTTATCCAAGAGTGTTCATGAGGTGTCAAGTATGCTAGTAGGTCAATGACACTGTATGCCTTAGTCATCATGCATGAACCTTACAATGTTTGCTTGGTTAGGCAAGATGATGGATGCTAATGATGTGTCAACCATTTTTGAATGGTCATATGGGGTTTAATAAGTTCTTGGTATTATTTTTAAAGTTTAAATATTCCATTTGAGTGGTCTTGTGAAGGTCTAGGTTATCTTAGTCATCTTGGTAGAGTTTCCTAAGTAAGAAGATTGATGACATAAAAATTCACACATGTGAAGGTGCCAAAAGAATGTGATCTCATGGGTTTGTTCAATTTTTTTCCTATAAAATGTGTTTAAAATTTCATTTCTTGACATGATGTTTATAAAAATTTATGATTGTGAAAATTTTCTCTCCCAGGAAGATTTCATTGTTTCCATAGCCAAATTTTCACTTTTTAGTGACTGTTGGAATTCAAATATTTGAATTTTACAAATGAAAACTAGTATGTAGTGTTTTTATTATAAATTTTTATGATGTATTAATTTTATGATGAGTAAAAATAAAAGTTGTAAATAATTTCAAGGGCAATCTAGGAAAATTGATTAGGAGGTTTGACTAGTTATAAAATTACATTTATGGAGCTTCAAAGTTGATTAAAGGTTTGACTTTCTTCTGAAAGTGACCCAAGAAGGGTGTTTGTGTTTTTATTGATGGTATTTGGATATTTCATGATTATTTATCTATTATAGAGTGTTGTATACTTTATGAGGATCATTTAAATGGATTTTGGAGGTTTGACCAATCCATATTCAGTATGAACCATTGCTTAGAAATTGACTTTTTATTTGTTCATGGTGTTTTCATGTACAAGGCAAATGATTGAAAGGTTTTGCATATAAAGGGGTGTGTAATAATGATTTTAATAATTTTATGGTGTCTTATGGTTTATGTGGTATGGTTTTATGTTCTTTGAAGTGGTCTTGTGTTTCTATTTGTTCTCGGTGAAGTGTTAAAGGGATTAATCGGTCTCTATGGACCTAAAAGGGCTACTTATGCCTAATCAAAAGGTGTTGTTTCTTAAGGGTGATATATCAATGACATGATCAACCTATGTGGGTGGCGTTGATATTTTTAAAAGTAGGATATAAGCCTTAAGGGTTAAGGAATGTCTTGTGGTTTAACAAAAAGATGGTTATCACGAATACTCTATAAAAAAAATAAAAATAAAGATGAAGGTTTCTAGAGAAGATGAGAAAAAAAAGAGAAATTTGAATAAGCTTGGTGGATGAATTGAAGAGTAGAGATTTTTTAGGGATATGTGTGTGACCTAGCAATCATTTTTTTGATTTTATAATAATTTTTTTAAGGGTTTATGATTGAATATGTGTGAAGAAGTGTAGAGTGATCCAAAAGGTTGTTTTGGATGCATTGCTTGTGTGAGATGGATTGAGAAAGTGTGAATGGTTGAATAAAATTATTATTAATTATTTTTACATTATATTGGAGGTAAATAATATTTATAGAGGTATTGATATTAGAGGTGTTGTGTGGGTACTCAACATCTAAAGCAAGTTGGTGCATGTTCATGTGTAGGGATTTGTGCTCCTTGTGGAGTGGGTGCTTTAGTAAAGTCACTTGTTTGTGATCTCTTATGGGATTTTAGTCCAATTTTCATCACACTTGAAAATTCATTTTATCCCCCATGAGGGTTTCTCTCATTATTCATGTGTTGCATGCTTTGATCTTGCATTATTTTCTTTGTTCATTATAATGAATGGTTTATATGCTTCATGAATGTTTATGTTGAGTCGTTAAGGGTTTGAATAATTGGAATTTAAGTTGACTCATTTACATCACTGATTCCCTCACCCTCTCTTAGTGATTGTACCTCTAATAATTGGTATAAGAGCCATACCTTCTTTACATGTTTAACCACTTGAAGGTGATCAAAGGTACAATGAATAGTCATCAAATGCAAGGTGTTTTCTCTACTAAACAAGAATAAATGTTTAATGGATCCAAATATGATTTTGGAGTTAAAGGATGAAAACCTACATCATGTCTCTAGGTTTTGACATTTGGTAATTTGTTATGGATGGTTATTCTATACCCCTACTCCTCTAACTAGTGTAGTTTATAATAAGTTGAGTGAGAAAAATTATAAAGCTATGAATTCTATAATTTTTGGTCTATAATTGGCTAAGTTCACCAAGGTAATACATTGTAATATAATTTATGAAGGAGATTCAAAAGTTAAGTTGGCTAAATTATAGACTTACCAGAGGTAATTTGAGGGCCTAAAAATGAAGGAAGAAGATAATATGGCATCCTATATTATAAGGGTTGATGAGGTGGTGAATATGATCAGAGGTCTTAGAGAGGAGATTGAAGAAGCTACTTTAGACATAAAGTATTAAGTTCACCTCACCCTCAAGTTTGATTCACAAATTTATGTTGTAGAATTAAGTCATGACCTCACCAAGATGAATATGGATGAATTCCATGGCATCCTTATTAAAAGATGAGACTCAATGAGGACAAACCACTAATGAAGGAAGAAGCCTTCAAGGTGATCATGGAGACAAAAGGCAAGAAAATAAAGTTATGTCTTGAAGACTTTGATCTTAATGAATATTAACTTGAAGTTATGATTACAAGAAGATTGAATGTAGGATCAGGTAAATATGAATGGGAGCTTCCTTTTAAATGTTTCTCATGTGGTAAATTTTGTCATTTTGTAGCTAATTGATCAGATATAGGCAATTCTAAATACTAATAAGCTCATAAAGAATCACATGAGAATGAGCACAAGAAATATGAAGTTCCTAGAAAGTATAGAAAGTTATTCAATAATAAATATGACAAGAAGAGATCATAAAAGGTCACAAGAATCTCTATCATGAATAATATAGTAACTCATCTACTGAAGAAGAAGAAAACACATCAGACAACGATGATTGATCTCATGATGAGAATAATGAGACACTGTTCATGGCTCTTGAGGATGATGATGGTGAATGTTCTTTAGGTAGATATTTCTTTGGTGGAGATAGTTTATAGGAAGAACATGAGCAAGTCACTCTTGAAGACAAATATCTAAATACCTTGGAAGAGTTAAATATTTTACAAGGTAAGAACAAAAAACAAGAATCCTTGATCAAGATCTATGAGGAGAAAATTGGATTATTTGAAGAAAGAATGAGAAATGAAGTCAACAATCATGATGATATCACTAAACATCTTGAAACTCAAGTTTTTACCCTTAATAAAGAGGTAAAGAGTAAGGATGAATAATGTGTCAAGTATAAATTAGAGATGGAGTTTTTTTTAGGTGAAACTAGATCAAGCTATGAGCAAACTTGAAACATATCAAAAAATTGAGAAAAGTAAAATTGATATTGATTACCTATTTAGAAGTCAAAATGTCTCGATTGATAAGTCAAGACTAGGGTTCCATGAAGATTTTCAAAAGGATAAGAATATTGAAAAGACAATAATGATAGATCAAAAGACTAATCATGTTAAAGAAGGTGATAGTAAAGACAAGAAGAATGTCAATATGAATAAGAAGGAAAATTTAAAGAGATACAAAATTTCAAATAAAATCAAACAACCCAATGAAATAAGGTATGAGAACTCCTTCAATGGTTATTGTTAATATTGTAATCAATTTGGGCATAGGGATAGTGACTGTAAAAGACTTATTCGAAGCTAGTATCCATGGATTAATGGTAGATCTCAAAGTCCACATCATTAAAAGGAGTATTTTATGTGTAATAAGTTATGACACATTATAGGACATTGTCCTAGTAAGATGAAAAGATCCTCTAGTCAATACAAGGTAGGCAAAGCTCTAAGAGTGCATGAGAGAGCTCAAAACAAGGTATGTAGACCCAAGGAAGTGAATGAAAAATAGGTTAAAAATGGATTGTTTGTCATAACATAATAGGGTACAAGTTCAACTGTCAAATAAAAACCCTTATTTTACCAAGTGGATAAGAAGATAAAGCATGATTTTGAGTCAAAAGGAATGAATGAGGATAAAGATCCATCAAAGGTTAGATGGATGATGAGGTAGGACTACAAGTTAGATGATAATATAGAGATATGGGAGTCTCATAAGTTTTGGGAATTTTATTATTTATATGATAATTTAGTGTTTCCAACTATTCTTCTTAGGAGACATCTTTCATATGTAGAAGCAAGTGTGTGTGCTCTAGATGAGTTAAAAGGTGCTATAATTATAATAAAGGTATGTAGAGTTATTGATTGGTCTTTAAGACAAATGCCATTATGGTATAGAGTTGATGATATTTATTTCAAATCCTTGTATAAATAAATATAAGGTCATTGGTTAAGTGGGAGAAATAAGTTCATGTACTTACTCTAGAACTTAGTGATGAAAATATTCAAGAAATCTGTTCAGGGACATTGGTCCTAAAGGCAAGTTCTTAGTCAATCTCTAAAGCTTGGTTTAGTTGGTTAAATCATGAAGAATGAAGGTAAGATTGATTTTTAGTATGGAGAATACTTTTCTAAGTTCAATACATGGGGTTTAATGCATTGGATTGGTCACATGAAGTTTTAATGATCATTTGTTCTTTTTAACCATTTTGTTTAGTGTTCACTGCCTAGTGAGAGCTCATCATACAAAATTGGTGTATTTGAGGTTTATAAGGCAAAAAAATGGTTAGAAATAGTTGATTTTTATTGGAAAATGTGTATAAGGTGAATTTTAAGAGTAAACATGATCTCATGACCTTTTTATGTGTTTTGGCATAGTGACAGGGGTATACATAGGGTTTACAAACACAATATGACTAGTTCAAAGTGTAAAATCAAGATTTGTAAGTGTTTAAGGTGAATTTTTGACAAAAATGGTGTATTAATATCATAAAAGTGTGATATAGGTGCTTTAATGATTTTAAGGCCTTTTGAGGTCAAGTTGAATATTTTGATGGCTCTCAGGTATGATAGTCTTTACTTAAGGGCTAGCAGGACAAAAACCACATTCATGGATGTATAGATTTACAAAGAATATATACCTCCATAATTGGTATATTAGTGTGATTTTATGACCTCCAAGTGTGAGAGAAGTTTTAAGAGATGAAGCTAACTAGAAGATCGTAAGTTGACCATGTCTCTTATTAATGCTCTAGTATTTTAGCCCATGTGAGTTAGCAACCTTCCCTAAGGAGTTGAGGTCTAAGTATACTTAATCAATTTAAATGGACAAATGAGTGCTCAAAAAATAATTTAAATTCATCTATAAGTGTATATTTTGTTTTATGGTTGAGAATTTATATAGATGGAGGGCTAATTGGTAGATCAATTTGTGAAGGAGCTATGGTGTAGAGGAATATTTGGATGATGAATCTTAGAATTTATGAATGGGAATATGATTGTGATCCAGATTTGTATTTTCAAATCATGAAGGTGCATATGTAGGAATTTATGGGCTATGCAAGGTTTAGGTAGGGCTATAAGGCTTCTAAGCAAAGCTAGTGTGAAGAAGAGTAGTTTTCGATCATTTTATTCAAAAGACAAAGGTATGGTTATCTATTAATATGTTTCTCAGTTGGATTTTTGAATAATATGTGTTTTATAAAGATATTGAATGTCCATTTTTCAATCTATGGGTGGCTTGTGAGAGAGAATTTAAAGATAATTATGAAGTTTCATCATGGTTGTAGATGGTCTGTAGGTGCTCAACGGGTGCCTAATATTAGATGACATATAGGGAGTCTTTTTCATTACTCTTAAGGTTTTTACAATTATCTTTTGGTATTCTTGTGTGTTTCTTCTTCATATAGAAGTGCATGGTCAAAGAAGAGTGTTGTCAATAAGCAAGTTTGAGGTAGTCATGGTAAGTAATGGTATGCATAGTGATAGGGGGAGTTTTTATCATATCCAAGAGGAGGTCACTTACTGTTTTTGGATTTGAAAAAATTTGCATGTCCTCAATATTATCAGGTAATCCCACCTTTTCATTGTGTCAAAAGGGCAAGAAAGTGATTGTAGAGGGAGAAAGAATATGTTCACAACCTTGTGTTGGTGTTTACAAGTATTAAGGTAAATGACAAAGGGGGAGATTTTTTATGTGTTTTCAATGATGTATCCATGTTATCCAAGAGTGTTCATGAGGTGTCAATTATGGTAGTAGGTTAATGACAAAATGTGACTTAGTGATCATCCTTGGACCTTGCAGTGTTTACTTGGTTAGGCAAGATGATGGATGTTGATGATGTGTTGACCATGGTTGATGGGTAATATGGGGTGTAATAAGTGATTGGTGTTATTTTTGAAGTTATAATAATCCATTTGAGTATTTTATGAAGTTTTAGGTTATCCTTGTCATCTTGGTAGAGTTTCCTTACTAAGTAGATTGATGATGTCAAAATTAGAATGTGTGAAGGTGTCAAAAGAAAGTGGTTACATGGGTTTATTCAATTTTGTGCCTAGAGCATGTTTTTCAAATTTCATGCCTTGACATAATGTATATAAAAAATTATGATAGTGAATAAGTTTCTCTCCCAATCAGATTTTATCATTTCCATACTTGGCCAAATTTGCATTTTTTAGTGACCATTGGAATTCATATATTTGAATTTTACAAAGGAAAACCGGTCTATAGTGTTTTGATTATGGATGAATTTGATGATGGAGTAAAAATAAAAGTGGTAAATAACATCAATGGAAATATAGGAAAATTGATTACGAGGTTTGAATAGTCATACAATTACATTTATAGAGCTTTAAAGTTGACTGAGGGTTTGACTTTCTTTTGCAAGTGACTTGAGAAGGCTATTTTAATTGATGGTATTTGGATATTTCATGATGATTTATCTATTATAGAGTGTTTTATACTCCCTAATTATCATCTATATGGATTTTAAAGGTTTGACCAATCCATATTTAGTATGAAACATTTCTTGCAAGTTGACTTTTTTGTTCATTCATGGTGTTTTCATGTATAAGGCAAATGATTGAAAGGCTTTGCATTTTTAGAGTTGTGTAGTGATGATATAATCATTTGAGGGTATATTAGGGTTCATGTGGCATGGATATATGTGCTTTAAAGTGGTCTTGTGTTTCTATTTTTGCTCAATAAAGTGTTAAAGGGATGAATAGGTTTCCATAGACCTAAAAGGGTTACTTAGGCCTAATTGAAAGGTGTTATTGCTTAAGGCTGATCTATCAATTCTATGGCTGAACTATGTGAGTGGTTTTTATATTTTTATAAGTATGATAGAATCATTAATGGTTAAGGAATGTCTTGTGGCTGACTAAGAAGATGGTGATCATGAATACTCCATAAAGAACAAAAATAAAGATGAAGGTTTCTAGAAAGGATGAACATAGAAAAGAGAAGTGTGAGTAAGCTTGCTGGATGAATTTAAGAGAAAATTAGTGTGATGGATATGTGTGTGACCTAATGGTCATGTTTATGATGTTGTAATAGTGTTTTATATGGTTAATGATTGAAGATGTGAGAAGAAGTGTAGAGTTATCCAAAAGGTTGTTTTGGATGCATTACTTGTGTGTGAAGGCTTGAGAAAGTGTGAAGGGTTAAAGAGAATTGTTATTCATTTGTTTCTCCATCAGATTGGAAGGAAATAATATTTTTTTAGGTGTTGATATTAGAGGTTTTGTGTGTGTGATCAAAATTTAGAGCAAGTGGGTGCTTGTTCACTTTTAGGGGTTGGTGCTTCACTAAAGTTTCTTGTTTATGATATCTTATAGGATAAGTATGCATATGATTGCAGATTTTATTTAGAAGAATAATCAAGTGGAAAATGAGGTCCAATGTCTACTCTTAGGATAAATTGTTGTGATCCTAAAGATGGAGATATGTAGGTGAATGAATTAATAGAAAAGGATGAAATGTTAATGGATTTTTACTTAAGCATAATTTAGACTTATGATATATTTTTATAAATACAATATACTTAATTTATATGTTATGTATGTGGATCTTGTATTGTCTTTGGATGAAATATTAGTGAGTTTATATACAAAACAAGATTATATCTCTGGATTATTAATTTTAAACATATGGGAGGATAAAGTTTTAATAACTAGTTGAGGATTATCATGTATTTGTTATAATATAAAATACATATGTATTATCATCATAAGACATATGTAAACTCAATGTTTTTAAAGGTTATCCTTCTATTAACATATAATAATAATCCCATAGATTGAGATAGGTTAAATAACTTTCATTTTAATATGATAAACTATAGATATGGAAAGTATTAGTATTAATTACATTATCCTTAAAAGAGATCCAACATATGGCTATACTATTTATAGTTTTGACTCATTGTATCTTGCTTAAATTACTATTCACACTTAATGAGCAACCACTGGACAAAAATGATCATTAGGCTATATATGTGAGAATAAACTAATTTTGGTAGTTTAATTCTACATCAAGGTGTATGTTTAGCATGATGAAATGTAATTGAATTTTGAGACTTAGTTGAACATTTACCCTAATCTATAATTTTTTGTATTTTGTAAATTTGAATTTCAAGACAAAATCTTTTTAGTGTAATTAATTTGATTATTTGTATGATTTTATTATAAATACTATGTTTTTGAAATTTATGCAATTGGTCATCCTTATCACTAAGGATGATGCATGAAAATCATGGAGTCTCTATACAATTTAGTCATCATTAGTTAATTATAATTATAATGATGTTTATATATTCTCGAAAATAGTATTGTAGATATAGACTATGACCCAACTTCATATGAAGTTTTAAATCTATAAAATTCTTTGGACAAAGTAATGTTGTAGTTTTCTACATTATTTTTCCATTGTAATTTATAGTGTACATGTATGATTGATGTCATAAAATATATAGGATCATCCATGGTTTGTATGATTGATGTTTGTAATAGTGATTGTACTCTCACATTATTATTTTCATGATTTCTTTATATATGCATCATCATTATATACCCTTTAATGAAGGGAAAGGACACTTTGAATGGGGAGGTGTGTAAAGTATTGTTGGTCTATGGTTGGAGGTAAAGTTCTCAAATGATGATATTTCTCTTTATAGCTTATCACAACTATTAAAAATTGTTTACTTGTGGCAATCTATGAGATAATAGATATCTAGGAGATGATTGTAGTATTTAAATAGAAAAACAGTTAATTTTAAGTTTTAGTGGAAGATGATTTTATATTGATGATTTTAATTTTAGATAATATATATCATGATCAAAAAATAAAAAATAACTAATTAGTGAAATTCTAATTGTGAGTAAAATAGTAAAGGGGAAAAATGTGTATAATAAATTCAATTTTCAAAATTAGGTCAATTATAAAATGTGGTATCATAGCATAGGTTTAAATGCTTAGAATTAATGAGTTAACTAATGCTGACCTATGTTTAATCATTTATATTGGGATAAAATGGTGCATGTAATGGAAAATACTAAAGGGACTTTAAATCAATATCAACAAACTAATCCCAACTTGTTAGCAATAGAACAAGCTACTAAGCTCGGTCAAATTATTGCAGTCCTAACTGAGACATGAGATAGAGTATTTACCCTAGAATAGGAAGTACATGGTCATGATAAGGAATAAGATAAAGAGGAATAATAGGTTGAGTAGAAAGATAAACAAGATAAATAACATATTTAAGAGCATCAAGTTGCAAGAGTGGAAGTGGCTATAGAACTTATACATGACATGAAAAAGGTGAATCCACATAAATTTGATTGAACAATGTTATGTGATGGAGCTGAAGATTGGTTTAAAAAAATGGAAAAGTATTTCAAAATTTGAAATTAATCTAAAGTGAAAAAAGTGGTATGGGTATCATATTAACTGGTAGGTGAAACAATAACTTGCTAGGCCAATAAGAAATGGAAATGGACCTTGAATATACCACCACCACCACTTGGGAGTAGTTTGTAGCATTGTTTAGAGCAAGGTGGATACTTCAACTCAATTTTTTTCATAAACTAGTAATTTTTAGAATTTTAAGCAAGGGGAACTAATAATGATAAAGTATTGGAATCAATTTTAAAAACTTCTCAAATATATTCCCCAATAGTATAAAGATGAAAGTTTATGGATCCAAAATTTCATGATAGTTTTGAGGTCACAAATTGGATATGAATTAGATGTGCATGGAATTAATTACATGGATCAAGTTTTTAAGGCATCCTTAAAAAAAATTAGAATCTTAAATATCTTATCGAGGTATAAGACAAGTATCAAAAGAAGTTCAATTTCCTAAAGCCTTATTTAAAATTTTTTGGGAGCATAGTGGGGATCACAAAAATAAATTCAATAACAAGAATCAAGGTTTAATAATGTTTCAGGGATAAATAAATCAAGAAATGGATATGGAGATAGAAATAGAGGAGGCATCCCACTTAAAATAAAAGGATCACCAAGGGAATGTTTTGCTTGTGGAAGATATCATTATGCAAAATATTTCCCTTAGTGGAAAAATGGGAGTAAATTCAAGAAACCTTCATTTTCATATTCTCAATAGGGTAAATTCAAATAGTAGATCCATGCAAAAGTTGACAATTATCAAGCTAAGTTTCAAATTTCACCAATATAGGTGTTAGGTAATTTGTTTAGGCATTATATTTATATTTTGAAAGATACTAGAGCAATTGAATGTTTCATTTTTCATAAATTTCTTTATAAACCACCTAGAAATGCTATCATATGACAAATGCATGGATTATGTAGTATGGAAATCAATCTAGGGTCAAAGTAGATAAGTTTTTTATATAAGACAAGGTGGAATTACTAGATTTTAATGCCATAATAAACTTATTTTTATCTTTGATAGGATCATATGATGTTTTCTTATGAGTTAAATGGGTTTGTAAGCACAAGGAAAAGTAGAATGTGTAAATGATTTGGGAAATCAAACTCAAATCCAAAGAGAGAAAAGGGAGCTTAATTTAAGGTATATCTTAACCATCTAATTAATAAAGGGTCATTGGAAGGGATGTTAGGTTTTCATGGTTAAGATATATGAGGTAAGGCAACATAAAGAGCATACCTTAGAGGACTATCATTTTTTATAGGAATTTCAGAATGTGTTTACATAATATATACATAGATTACCTCCCAAAATGGAATTTGAATTCACAATTTATATCATCTTAGGATCTGAGTCTCAATCTAAGGAACCCTATATAATGAAAACAACAAAATTAGAGGATTTGAAAGCCTAACTCTAGGAAATGTTTTCCAAAGGACTAATTTGATCTATTGTATCACTTTGGAGAGCACCTATGGTGTTCATCAAAAATAAATATGGGAATCTTCATCTATGCATAGACTATAGAAAGTTAAACAAATAATCTATTAAAAATATGTATTCTTTGGCTCATAT
>JARHVA010002612.1:1655000-1665000 GCA_037957365.1 Torreya grandis
AAACTCCTAGTGAATTGTGAAGAGATATCCAAACTTTAAATACAGTCAAACTCAAATGACCACCTATAGGTTGGTTTGAGTATGTCAAGATATTTTCAAAATTGAGAAAATATGTATTACATATAGTAGAATTGGGGTGAGATCATGGAAAAATTAAAAAAATCATTTGATTTCTAAATAAATATAAAGGTATGTTTAAATAAGAATGATAAAATCAACTTAATTCAACCCTGCACACTTAGCTATGTAACCCTATAGGCCTGCTTTCCTAGAGTGAGAAATACCTACATGTTCTGAGATATATGGAGGTATGAGGGGAGGAAAATAAATTTTAAGTGTTTCTCTTATGATATCATGACTACATAAGGTCTTCATAGTCAATGCAATGGCACTGCCAATATTGATAGACCTTGTTTAGGCTTAGTAAGACTAAAGACATATACACAGTCCTATATGCATAGTTTGAGAAACATTGTTTTTGAGGGTGAGAGGTCAATATAAAATACCTAAGAAGGTTATAGGGACTAAAGAAACAATTACATGAAGTTTTGAACTCCTAAAATAGGTAGACAAAGTAGTTAAGGATAATGTGACATACTGACTACAAACCCTCATACATGAAATAGTAGATTATAGAGATCTTAGAGAGATAATAATCATTTGAGAGTCATTTAAAAACATGTAATATGGTGTTTTAGACCCAAAAAATTCATTCTAATATCAATTAAAACATAAAAATATCACCTTCAGGCCTGATCTCTCTCTTCACCTCATAAAATGCATGTTCAACCACTTGAAGGACTCCTAAATTTACTTAAACATTTCTTGAAATTTTTCATGGGAGCTCATGATCATAGGGGATGTTGGAGGGGTCTCCATACTCCCACTTTTTGTTATTTATTTTGGAATTATCCCCATGTACTTTATGAATCATTGTTATTGTGATAAAATACTCACAAGATACCAATAAGCACTCTAGTGACCCAATGGAAGTGAAATACATTAAAATTACTAAAATTAGATTGATTTGACCTAATAATGTATTTATTGACCTTATCATGTCTCATAATAATATTTCCAAGTAATTTCTGGCATATGTGAAGGTACATGTTGTATGTAATGGTCATAAAAGCATGATTGTAGGTATGTTTGTGAAGAAATAGGGCATGAAATGGATCCTAAA
The DNA here is from genome assembly GCA_037957365.1 of Torreya grandis. NCBI lineage: Eukaryota > Viridiplantae > Streptophyta > Pinopsida > Cupressales > Taxaceae > Torreya > Torreya grandis. Next base: position 1,656,184 of record JARHVA010002612.1, read on the forward strand.
TCAAGTGAAGGGGTATATCAGGATTGAATATGTTTAAAAATATTTTATTCACCTATAAATTTCTCTTAAAGTGACATATAATCTCTATAAATCATCAAGTGGGTCAAGAAGAGAGGAATGCACTATTTTGCATACCAAAAGGCCTATATGTAGACCTATTAAACACTTAAAGAGACTTATATTCGAAAATATGAAGTTATTTTATGATGTTTTAGGCCTAAAATTATCATTTAAAATCACTACAACCTTAAAATTTCTTGGCAAACGACTTGAAAGGTCTCTTAAGCATGCACAAGCACCTAAGCTAGGGTTTTAGCCTTTTCATGGTTCAAATATCCATACATGGATTCAAGAGATGAAAATTGGAATGGAGGATGATTATGTCATGGGTAAATTTAATCACACACTTCTTATAATTTTCACATGTTTGGGAGGTATGTAGATCAAGAACTCAATTTCTAGGCCTAGAGAGGTAATAGAGACCTAATTGGAGAGAGAAAGTGGGATAATAAGTGTACTTACACTTAGATTTGGGTCCTAAAATTTGGAATGGAGGTGTAAGTGGATAATTTTTCCTCAAAAATATATTAATTTTTTCAGTACCCTTCATAAATTATTCCACACAAGGAGGTTTTCATGATTTTATGTCTACAAGAATTTGAGGGCTAATAAGAGCTTAGGGTAAAAGATGAAGTCTAAGGGGTTGTTCGATGAATCCAAAGGATTTATTTTATGTATAATATGATTTAGATATGTTATCCATGGAGAGATAATGCATTAGTGAGGACAAACTCAAGTTTTTATCCATTTGGGCAAGATGGGCATAATAGGATAAATTAAACTTCAAACCACCTAAGGGATTGTGATCTTCATGGAAGAATCAGTTATGAAGACTCCTAAATAATTTTAAGTTGTCAAAAAATTTGGGTAGAATGTGACTCAACATGACTTGATGTTTAAATGTGACATTTGTCCATCATAAGCTAAGATAAGGGATAGTTTTGAAAATAAGATAAGGTGTCAAGCAAAGGAATGAAACTCCATTCCACTTGAAGGAGAAGAGCATATTTATAATATTAACACATGGAATTTATGACTTGATGATATATTTTCACAACTCATTTATTTATTATAACCTTCACTTGACACATGTCATGGTTCTCTCCTACACCTTTCTCTCTTCTTCTCTCTCACTTTTCTATAAATTGAGCCTTGATAGGCTATGCATGTATCCTCCACCTAGGTATGGTGAATCCATACCAATTTTGAATCCTTGTATCAATTGTAAACTTACTATTTAACCTCCTCATTTTAATGGTGTTAAAATTTGTACATGATGAGTTGATATTTTTATGTGATTAGTTTTGATTCATTGGCATGTTGTCCTTTTCTAGTATTCATATTCAATTTGAAAGCCTTTTTGTAGGTCTATTAAAGTGTCTAAGTTTAGTATGAAATATTGAGTGAGTTTTCTTCTCATTAGAGTCATGTTATGACCTCTTTACTAGTCCTCCTAGCCTAAGCATCTTTCACAACCTTTATATGAAATGCTAATGTAGAGAGGCATACTAGGAGTAGTATTTGTTTTAGGTTACTCTCATTGTTGATGTGCCTTTGAAAATCATTAGTAGTGGTCAAAATATTTTGGTGTATCAAATTTATTATATTAGGTTTCTCTCTCTTTTTTCTTATCAAATTGGTAGATTAGTAGATGAGACTAAGTGATACATCAATAAAACTATCCCTTTAATTGAGAGATTCAATCCAATATTAGGCCACCCATAACCTGGGATTGTCTCCATGTTATCCCAAATTTGGAAGGCTTGAACTAACTTCCAAGGGTATGATCCAAAGTATTGTAGGGATTTTTGGTGTTATTCTTCTACATATAATACTTTATAAGCATTCACAACATAAATGGGGACTCCATGCTAAATAAAATGATCCAAACTATTGCAAGGATTATTGGTGATATTGTTATAAATATCATCCTTTAGAGGTATTCAAAACATCAATGGGGACTCTATGTTAAATCAGTTGGTTCTAGCATCCCAGTCACTTGGCTAAAGTAAGTTGTGTTTTCATTTCATATCTTGATGAAGTTGTCATGGCTGAGTTTAAAGTGAATTTTAATTTCATGTAAGTTAATGAGGCATATAAAGCCTATGGTATTTCATATCAGTCCTATTATGAGCCATACCAACCTTGTCATGGTCCTTATCTGCCTTATCATGAGCCTTACCAATAGTATAATGACTCTTATTAGTCTTATCAATATCCCTCATATGATCCCAATTGTATTCCTCAACAACCTTATGAGTTTTGTTACCCTCCTTACTACTAAGACCATCACTCTTATCCTCTTTATGAGCCATATCAATCTTATGATCAGCTTACAACTCTTCCATGTGGCTATGAAAATGCATATGAATAACGTTGTTTTCAATATGAAATGGATGAGATGGAGAGAAAGGTACTAGCATGTACAAAAAATATTTATTCAACTCCTCAATATGAGGAATTGATTGGGACTTTTGTAGTTGCATCTAATGATCCATTAAAGAGGAATGAGTTGTGCAATTTTGTATTGGAGAAGATGGAAACTTAGGAGAGGCAATAAAGAGAGTTGGATCAGATGTGTCATGATCCCTCTTATGTTCCTTATGAGCCTTCATATGCTCCATATCTTCATGAAGTCATTAAGCATCCAAAATAGGACCTTGTGCCTATTCAAGCCAATTTTCCCTCTCATCAAGAGCCTAAAGCTTTTCTATCTTAGAGGTCTATCCAATATGCCATATAAAACAAAAAAGAGGTCCTAATTCAGAAGGTTGAAAATCAAGTTACAGTTGTTTAAGAACCTGAAGAAAGCTATGAGAAGAATGAAGTGCTTGTTGAGGAGAATGAAGCACTCATATCACATTTGAATTTGATCTCCTTCAAAGAGTTATTACAAGAATATTCCATTATAAAGACCTCAAATTTCAATAAATCTCCCTAAATTCCCAATCCAATTCATGAGCCACATAACATAACTCATACTCCCAAAAATCCAAATAATGAACATATTCATCACCCTCCTGCCACCTCCCTTATTGTAGAAGAACCTATCCTATGGGAGGCAAATGAAGAAGTTCAATCTATGATTGTAAATGATGAAGATGATTCAAGTGTGTATGAAGAGGAGATATTTTTTGGAACTCCATTTGGGGAAGAAAAAAATAATTTGGTTTTAAAGGATGATCAAGAATGGAAGTTTGAGGAAGGAATACATGTTGATCAAGCTACTACAGTAGAAGAAGAAGCCTCTAGAGATGTACATAATATTTTACTATTTAATAAGGATGTAAAGATAAGGATGAATACTTATGACATCAATACCTAAACATATGAAATGATTTTAAATTTATTAATGGGCCCACATCTCCTATAAAGTAGGTTCAGGACATTGAATAAGTGATTATCTCTCCAAGACATCAAGAAGAAGGCCTCAACAAATTTTAAACTCATAAAGAACTAGTTGAAGAATGGAATTACCATCTTGAGCTTCCTAAAGACATGGAATATCTAAACATGATTAGTGATAACTATGATGTAGTTGAAAGAAAGTTAGTAGAGCTTCTTGAAAGACTAGAGAAGAATGAAAATGATGATAAGAAGATTGAGTGTTGAAGTCGAAGGTGAGTTTGTCTTCATGGGTGACTAGTTTGTTGTTGTTCACTCACTTGAATACATGCCAAGAAAGCTATAAATCAAGAAGTATGACCTATCAATAACCATGTTCAAGAGGCAACTTGTTTCATACTATTTTTCACCACATGGAGGAAAAGATCTCATAAGCTTCCCCTTTGATCCAGGAGGAAGGATTGTTTTTAGGTTAGTTGTATATATTAGTTTTTTTATTTGTCTTATTTTTTGTAAGTGTTTAGCTAGCACGTGTGTCTTATTTATTTTATTTGTGTGTTGTCCTTCTTTTATTTGTGTTTGGATGTTAAATTAGTTTGTTTTATATTAGTTAAGGTCTAATTAAGGTCTCAGATTGAGTGCAAGTGACTCCATTTCCTAATAAATGGACTAGGAATCCAGTATAGTAAGCATATCAAGCATGCTACCCTTATGAATCACCAAATTATTGATGACTTTTTTCCCCTAGGCCAAAAAGGATCAGCACCTATAGTTTTAAATTTTCTTGTTATCCTTATTTATGAGTCTTAGGTCTTTTTTGAGGAAATTAAGGTATTTTAGCTTATTTTAAGGTTTTTAACAATGTTAAAGTTTTTATTGTGGCTAATGTGAGCCGTCCAAAATCATTTTTATTACATAAGTTGTTAAATCCAATGGTCAAATGTCTATTAAAGTTAAAGGTGGATTTCCAAAGCACTATAAGTTATATAACCATGCATTAGTCTCTCACCATGCTTATCATGCACTCTAAAATCATGTAAGTCACTTTTTGGGATAAATATGAGATAATGTAAGTAATTTTTCAAATGGTAAAAAATCAAGAAGTGTTATAACATGAATGTGTCAAGATAGAGTCAGAGTAATAGTTTACATGATAGGTCATGGTTAATTACTTCAGTTTCAACTCCAAATAAGTAGTTTAAGGCACTTATACAAACTTCAAGAGCCCACTTTCAAGTGAAAATTTATTTAGAGTGTATCTTCACATTCTCTAGGTTATATCTAAGTTCAAGAAGCTTTCAAATGTCTCAAGAAGGAAAAATATGCATTATTTCCTATCGATCTCCTTTCAATCTCACAAAGGTTATTTTCATGTGTATGGTACAAGTCATATAGGTAGAGTTAGAGCCCAAGATCTTGACTAGAGATATGGGTCCTAGTGGCCTTATAGAATTGATTTTTAGATTGAATTCCTTAGCTTTATGAATAATCGTTCAGAGCTTGAGGGGTCAAAAAGTGACTCAAATCCTCACTATATTGGATTTGTATATTTTTAAAGCAATTTTGAACTTGTTGGAGCATGAATAAGATTATAGGAGGTATGTATAGATAATCTCAGTCATCCCATGTTTGTTTCCAACTAGTTGACATGTGTGATCTTCCATGGTCTTAAGAAGAACCTATATGAGACATATCATAGTTTGATTTTGAATTTTATGGAAGAGTTGATAATGTTAAATGCATATAGGTGGTAGTAATTTTTTTCAATTATCTTCTAACCCCATCCAAAACACTCCAAGATATTTTGGTCATGCCGTATAAATCCTCAAGTGGAATTTATGCTCCTAATTTGAATATTGTGTTTTGATACTTCTTGTAGGGATGTTTCCAAATGTTTTATCTTGTTTTATAAAATCTATAAAGAGATAATGATCTCTTGAGATGATATGAAACAATGATAAAGCATGCTCAAAGTTGGAGAGGTCAAAGTTTTCATCATATAAGGTAAAAACATAAGGAATGTAGACCTAAAGGTATACAATCTTATAGTTTTGTGTTTATGTGAAATTAGTGAACCATGCATTAGGTTTTGATTTAGAAGACCTAACAAAGAAATAAATTTTAGTGTTTCAAAATTCTGAAGGGTTCAAGGTTAGTGGAGAGTGTGTATACTATAGAATCAATGTGAAAACATCCTAGACACACCTATATGTAGTTGCATTGGAAAACTTGAATAGTTTGAGACTTTAAGGAAGTATGTATACAGCCTAAATATATACATGAAAATTTTAAGGATAAAATAAGATCTATTTAACTATAAGTTTAATCCCATATTGTTCTCATGTGATGACTAATGCAATGAAAGAGTGGAAACCAATCACCACCTACAAGCAAACATGAGAGATAAGGGGTACACAAATGAAGAATAGGTTTTGGGAAAGTTTCAGAGTTTTAGAGAAAAAATAAATCCTAAATACTATAGTAAATATCATTGAAAATCCTATTGAATTATGAGGAGATATCCAAACTTCAAATGCAGTTAGACTTAAATGACCACCAACATGTTGGTCTAATCAAGTTAGGGTATTTCAAACTTGAGAAAATATGTATTGCATATATTAGAATTAGGGAGAAATCATGAAAAATTTTAAAAATTAATTTGAAGTCCAAAAAAACCTAAAGTGAGTTTCATATAATAATTATCAAAACAACTCAATTCAACCTTGTACACTCATCCAAGTAACCCTACAGGCTTGCCTGCCTAGAGTGAGAAATACTTGCATTTTTAAAGAGATATGGAGATCTGAGGGGAGGAAAATCAATTAGAATTATTTCTCTTCTAACATAATGATTCCATGGGGTCATCATAGTCAATTCAAAGTTACTACCAATGTTGATAGACCTTGTTTAGGATTGGTAAGCCTAAAGGCATATACACAAACTTATATGGATAGTTTGAGAAACATTGTTATTGAGGGTGAGAGGTCATTATAAAAAAACTAAGAAGGTGATAGGGACCTCAAATAATCATTCCATGAAGGTTTTGACTCCTAAAAAAACAAATAAAAGAGGTAGACTTAGTAGCTAGGGTCAATGTGACATACTTGTCTACAAACCCTCATACATGAAACAATAGGTTACCAAGATATTAGAGAGAGAATACTCATTGGAGAGTCATTGAAAAACATGGAATGAGGTGTTTTATACCCAAACAATTCATATAAATATCAATTCAAACATTAAAATACCACCTTAAAGCCTCATCTCTCTCTTGACTGTATAGAATACATGTTCAGCCACCCAAGGGACTCCTAAATTAGCTTAGATCTTTCTTGATAGCTTGCATGGGAGATCAGGCTCATACAAGATGTTATATGGTTTTCACTACTCCCACTTTTTGGTATTTTTGGCATTATCTTCTTGTACTTTATGAATAATTTTTAAGATGATAAAGCACTCATAAACTACTAATAAGCTCTCTAGTGACCTGATGGAAGAGAATGACCTTCAAATGCCTCCAAGTGGATTGATTTTACCTTGTAATGTATTTTTTGATATTATCAGGTCTCATGAGCTCTTAAAAAGTAATTTTTGGCACATGTGAAGGTACAAGTTATACAGAATAATCATAAAAGCATAGTTGTTGGTGTGTTTATAAATAAATAGGGTATGCAATGTCTCCTAAATCAAGTGAAGTGGAATATGAATATTGAATATAGGTTTCAAAATATTCTATTCACCTATAAAGGTCTCCCAAAGTGACATATAATCTTTGAAAGTCATAAAGTGGGTCAAGAAGAGAGGAATGCATTGTTTTACAAGCCAAAAGGCCTATATGTAGACCTATTAAACACTTCAAGAGACTTATCTTCATCATGTTGAAAATTTTATGATGTTTTAGGCTTAAATAGATCATTTAAAATCACCATAACCTTAAAATTTCTTGGAAAACCACTTCAAATGTCTCTTAAGCATGTACAAGCACCTAGGCTAGGGTTTTAGCCTTTTCATGGTTCACATATTTGTACATGGTTTCAAGAGATTAAAATTGGAATGGATCATGGTTAGGTCATGGGTAATGTGAATCACACATGTTCTCAAATTTTCACATGTGGAATTTTTTTAGAGCAAGAACTCATTATCTAGGCCTAGAGGGATAATAAAGACCTAATTAGAAAGATAAAATGGGCTAATAAGTATAGTTTCACTCAAAGTTGGGCCTTAAAAATTGGAATGGATATATAAGGGGATATTTTTTCCTTAAAAACATATTGATTTTTCAAATATACTCAATAGATTCTTCCACATAAGGAGGTTTTCATGATTTTATGACTACAATAATTTAAGGGCTAATGAGAACTTAGGGTGTAAGATGAAGTCTTGGGGATTATTTGATGCATCCAAAGGATTTATTTTAGGTCTAATATGAATAATAAATTATATACATTTAAATATAAAACATTAGTGAATACAAACTCAAGTTTTGATCCATTTGGGTAAGATGGGTATAGTAGGACAAATTGATCTTCAAGCCACCTAAGGGATTGTGATCATCATGGTAGCATCAATTATGAATAATACTAAATAAGTTAAAGGTGTAAAACAAATGGGGAAAAAAGTGACTCAATATGAATTGATATTGAAATGTGCCATTTGTCCATCACAATCTAAAAGAACATGAAATTTTGAAGAAGAAGACAAGGTGTCAATCAAAGGAATGAAACTCCATGCCACTCAGAGGAGAAGATCATCATCAGAATAGTAACACATGCATTGAGATCTTGATGAGATAGTTTCACACTACTTTATTGATTTTAACCTTCACTTAAGATATGTCATGTCTCTCTCCTATGTCCTTATATCTTCTTATATATCACTTCTCTATAAATTGAGCCTTGATAGGATTTATATGTATCCTCCACCTAGGTATAAAAAATCTCAGCCCACTTACAAGCCTTTGATCAATGATATAATTCTAGCTTAAACTTCTCCTTTGACGAGTTTCAATGTGTGTGCAATACCAATTGATCTTGTCAAGTGATTAACTTTGCTTCCTTGGCATGTTGTCCTTTTCTAGCACTCGTATTATTTTAAAGGCCTTTTTTAGGTCTTGTGAAGTGTCTAAGTGGAGTGTGAAAGGTTAAGTGAGTTATCTTATCATTAGTGTAATTTTATGAACTCTTTAATAGTCCTCCTATCCAAATCATATTTCATAACCTTCATATGAAATACTAATGTAGAAAGGAAGATTATAAGTAGTGTTTCTTTTAGGTTAGTCTCATGGTTGATTTGCATTTGTAGTTGGTTAGTATTGGTCAAACTATTTTGGTGCATCACCCTCATTAGATTAGGTTTACCTCTTTTTTCCTAGAAAGTTGCTAGATTAGTAGATAAGCATAAGTGATATATCAA